>CAUYPK010020213.1:0-22091 GCA_963574355.1 Loris lydekkerianus | reverse complement strand
AATAAATTGTGGTATATGTACACCATGGAATATTATGCAGCCTTAAAGAAAGATGGAGACTTTACCTCTTTCATGTTTACATGGATGGAGCTGGAACATATTCTTCTTAGCAAAGTATCTCAAGAATAGAAGAAAAAGTATCCAATGTACTCAGCCCTACTATATTCTCATAGCCCAAGAATATGGGGAAAGGAGACAGGGAGGGGAAGGGAGGAGGGAACATGGGTGTAGGGAGGGTTATTGGTGGGACCACACCTATGGTGCATCTTACAAGGGTACATGTGAAATTTACTAAATGTAGAATATAAATGTCTTAACACAATAACTAAGAAAATGCCGTGAAGGCTATATTAACCAGTTTGATTGCATTAATGTACACAGCTATGATTTAATAAAAAAAAGAAAAAAGAAATAATACTGTGTTGGGTAATACGGTTATGGTTGAAATTACATATTTACATTATTATTTTTTTATCAGATTCTAACATTGGTTCAATTATAAATTCGGAACTTTTCGCCTTTACTTGTCCTTATCCCAAGTTTATATAGTCTTTGACTCTCACATAAACAACCTATAGATATCAACTCTAAAACAGCAAGTGGGCACCCACGAGTAGGCCTCTGTAGCTCAGGTAAGGTTTGGTTGGATGCTCTGAGCTGTGAGTAGCATGCCATTTCTTCTGAACTCTTTGTCTCTTGCCCATCCCATCCTTTTGAGATTGAAATAAAACAGGTACTGGTCCTTGAGTTTACATAGAGAAGAGCCTAGAAATCTAATAATTCTTCTTCTTCTTCTTCCTCTTCCTCTTCTTCCTCTTCTTCCTCCTCTACCTCTTCCTCTTCCTCTTCTTCCTCTTCTTGAGACAGAGTCTCACTTTGTTACCCTGAGTAGAGTGCTCTGGCATCATAGCTCACAGCAACCTCAAACTCTTGGTCTCAAGCAATTCTCTTGCTTTAGCCTCCCAAGTACCTGGGACTACAGGTGCCTGCCACAACACCCAGCTATTTCCAAAGATGAGGTCTTGCTCTTACTCAGGTTGGTCTTGAACCCATGAGCTCAGGCAATCCACCTGCCTTGGCTTCCCAGAGTACTAGGATTATAGGCGTGAGCCCCCGGGCTTGGCCAGTTCATTTTTTTTAAAGATGGGTCTTGGGGCTCGGTGCCTGTCTCTCAAGCAGCTAAGGTGCCAGCCACATACGCCAGAGCTGGAGGGTTTGAATCTATCCTGGGCCTGCCAAACAACAATGACAACTACAACCAAAAAATAGCCAGGCATTGTGGTGGGCACCTGTAGTCCCAGCTACTTGAGAGGCTAAGGCAAGAGAATTGCTCGAGCCCAGGAGTTGGAGGTTGCTGTGAGCTGTGATATCACGGCGCTCTACCCAGGGCAATAGCTTGAGGCTCTGTCTCAAAATAATAATAATAATAATAATAATAAGAATAATAATAAAAAAGATGGATCTTGGGCTGGGCATGGTGTCTCGTACCTGTAATCCTAGCACTCTGGGAGGCAGAGGTTGGTAGATTGCTTGAGCTCAGGAGTTTGAGATCAGCCTGAGAAAGATCAAGACCACTTCTCTACTAAAAGTAGAAAAAACTAGTTGCGTATGGTGGTGTGTACCTGCAGTCCTAGCTACTCGGGAGTCTGAGACAAGAGGATTGCCTGAGCCCAAGAGTTTTAGGTTGCTGTGGGCTTACTATAATGCCATGGCACTCTACACAAGGTGACAGAGTGAGACTATGTCTCAAAAAAAGAAAGAAAGAAAGGAAAGAAAGAAAGAAAGAAAGAAAGAAAGAAAGAAAGAAAGAAAGAAAGAAAGAAAGAAAGAAAAGATGGGTCTCACTCCATCACTCATGTTATTCTGGGATACAGTGGCTTGATCATAGCTCACTGAAGTTTTGAACTCCTGTGCTCCAACAATCCTCCACTTCAGACTCCTGAGTAGCTAGGACTACAGGTACACAGCCCCCTTTACCTCCTAGCTAATTTTTAGAAGTCCAATGCACTATCCATTGGGTGATAGAGCCCCCAGCTAATTAAAAAAAAATTCTTTTTTTTTTTTTTCTTTCTTTTTTTTTTTTTTGTGAAGACAGGTGTCTTGTTGTGTTGCCCAGGCTGGTCTTGAACTCTTTGGATTAAGCAGTTTTCCTGCCTTGGCCTCCCAAAATGCTGGGATTATAGGCATGAACCACCATGTCCAGCCTTCAGAAATCTAATTATTTTGTAGGTTGCAAGACTTCTTGATCCAGTTAGGGAATATTCACCATGCTATTATTTATTTCTCTATATTTCTCTTCCTTCCTTCCTTCCTTCCTTCCTTTCTTTTTTGAGACAGAGCCTCAAGCTGTTGCCCCGGGTAGAGTGCTGCGGCGTCACAGCTCACAGCAACCTCCAACTCCTGGGCTCAAGTGATTCTCCCGCCTCTGCCTTCCAGGTAGCTGGGACTACAGGCGCCTGCCACAATGCCCGGCTATGTTTTGGTTGTAGCTGTCGTTGTTTGGCGGGCCCGGGTTGGATTCTAACACTCCAGCTCAGGTGTATGTGGCTGGCACCTTAGCCACTTGAGCCATAGGCGCCAAGCCTCTTTATATTTCTTTTTCTCTCTCCTTCAGGCACCAAGTGTTTCTCTTTTTTCAGTAATTAGAACTTGCCATGTAGAACTAATTCATGTGCATGAATGAGTATAAGGAAGGTTTGGGCCTCTTTTGCCCAGGCTGTGGGTAGACTCTGCTATGGGAAGGATGCAGAGAAAGGAGAGAACAGAACAGGCTTCTGGAATTTAAAGGGTCTTGAAAGCATTTCAGGGAAACGGAAGGCCTTACTGTAGGAGAGTATCCAGATACTCACCAAACTGTTTTCCCCCTACCTGGGAACACATTCGCAGAACATTTTCCAGTTCCCTTGGAGGTGGGTGTTGTCACAGGACTGAGCTGTAGCCAGCAGAATTTGGGCAAAAGGGGTCTAGTCCATAAAATCTTGAAGAATGTTGGTGAAAGAGAAACCATCATGGTACCAGGACCACCCCCCAACTCAGCACACACACGTGTCTTCTCATATGCTCAATCCTAAATCTCCTGAACATTATCCACACACCACCTCAAACTTGCTAGTGAATGACAATCCAATCACAGGGAACTTCTGCATCCAGCTTCTAGTCCAGGATTCCCTGGGTACAGTTTGCATCCAGTCTGCATATTGTTACTCATAATCCAGCAACCCACAGATAAGTGATAAAGGCCTCCACCTCTACCTCGCAATTCCAACAAGTTTTAGCCTGTCACTAACAACTCTTCAATTTTGCTATCAATTTCTGCATTAGACCTGTTGGTTGACAGAAATCCTGAGTGTCTGGCAAAGTAACTAAAGAATCCTGAAGCCAGAGAGAATGAAGTTGGTTGTGGTGTCTATAGTATTTATAATTGAGATCTGTGGAGCAGTGACATTCTGCCATGCAGGCTGGTAAACAGAGAGAAATGAATGAAGAGTGTGCAGTAAATTCACAGCTTCCAAATTCCTCTCCTGAAGGCCCACTGCACTCCCCTTTTGGGTTCTGTGAGATACTTTTGTATTTTTATAATAAATTAAACCCCTCTTTCTCTCTCCCAGTTCTTTTCTAGCTTTATTAGCTTGAACTCGTTTTCAGAACATGTAATTAAAGAATCCTAATATGGTTACACAAAGTTTAGAAACACAAGAGAAGAAGGAATCTGCTAACGATTAGGTTTTATCTACTTTCTCAACTTAAAAGAGTGGATTCCAAACTGACATATTCAGCTCTTTCATGATTTTCAGCTTTCTTTATCTTGAGGGTATGAAAATCATCTTTTAGAAATTTCCCTATGGAGGCTTGGTGTCTGCAGCTCAGCGGCTAGGGCACCAGCCACATATACCAGAGCTGGCGGGTTCAAATCCAGCCTAGGCCTGTCAAACAACAATGACAACTACAACCAAAGTGGGGAAAAAAAATAGCTGGGCATTGTGGTGGGTGCCTGTAGTCCCAGCTACTTGGGAGGCTGAGGCAAGAGATAGCCTAAGCCCAAGAGTTTGAGGTTGCTGTGAGCTGTGATGCTATGGCACTCTACTGAGAGTGACAAAGTGAGACTCTGTCTCAAAAAAAAAAAAAAAAAGAAAGAAAGAAAGAGAAATTTCCCTATGGAGATTTATATAAGACTGATATCTGTATTTGATTGACATCTTAAGTTAAGAGATCCCTGGTAGAAGGAAAATATAATCCCTGAATAAGAGTTTGAGGTCAAAATCCCCACTATTATCCATTCTTAATATCCTTATTCCTGCCTCGAAGGGCTGTGTCTCTGGAATATTAGTTGAGTAACAGGTATGGAATGTATGTGTTGATGGGGTAAAATCTAGAAACTAAGAAGCAAATTGGGGAGCAATTGCAATAGTGAAAAGGAAATATTTTTCTAGATCATGGTGAAGCGAAGGGAAAAGAAGGAATGGCTTTGGGAGATGTGCAGGAATAAACTGATGGGATTTTGAGTAGGCCTGCAGGAGAGGCTGAGTCAGTGAGAACCTAAGGCTCCATCTGCAGCATTTTCTTGTGTTACTGCATCATTAAAATTAGGATTTAGAACACATTTTACCCTTTGGACTGGCAAAAATTAGAAAGCTAATTAATGCCCGGTATTGATGGGGATATAGAAATATAAGGACACTCATACACTGTGAGCGGTAGAACAGACTTATGCAGCCATTCTGAACCTCAACCTGGCAGTACTAAGTAAAATTAAACTCTCATGTGCCTTACTACCCAATTATTTCCCTCCTAAGCATATATCCAACAGAAATTCTCATACATGTCTAAATGAGAGATATATAGATGCTCATTGCAAGTTTACTTTTTAAAGAAGTGGTGAGTTTGGAGGTGATCTACTTACCTGTCATTGGGAGATTGAATAGTTAAAATGTGGGGGATGCACCCTGTGGGGCACCACATATCATATGAGAAGCAACAAAGTAGATGTGCATTCAGCTCCATGGCTAGATCCTAAGTAGTAAGTTACAGGACAAAGATGGTAATATAATAAGGGTACACGTGAAACTTACTAAATGTAGAATATAAATGTTTTAACATAATAACTAAGAAAAAGCCAGAAAGGCTATGTTAACCAGTGTGATGAAAATATTTCCAATTATATAAAACCAGCACATGGTACTCCATGATTGCATTAATGTACACAGCTATGATTTAATTTAAAAAATTTTTCCAAAAAGAAAAAAAAGTACACCAGGCGGCACCTGTGGCTCAGTGAGTAGGGCGCTGGTCCCATATATCGAGGGTAGCGGGTTCAAACCTGGTCCCAGCCAAACTGCAACAAAAAATAGCCGAGTGTTGTGGCAGATGCCTATAGTCCCAGCCCCTCGGGAGGCTGAGGCAAGAGAATCGCATAAGCCCAGGAGTTTGAGGTTGCTGTGAGCTGTGATGCCACAGCATCTACTGAAGGCAACATAGTGAGACTCTGTCTCAAAAAAAAAAGTACACATAGGCTTGGCGCCTGTAGCTCAGCATCTAGGGTGCAAGCCACACACACTGGACCTGGCGGGTTCAAATCCAACCCAGCCTTGCCAAACAACAATGACAGCTACAACCAAAAAAAAAAAAAAAAAAAAATAGGTGGGTGTTATGGGAGGCACCTGTAGTCCCAGCTACTTGGGAGGCTGAGGAAGAGAACTGCTTAAGCCTAAGAGTTTGAGGTTACTGTGAGCTGTGACACCAAGCACTCTACCCAGGGCGACATAGTGACTCCGTCTCAAAAAAAAAAAAAAGTACATGTAAGTAATAGAATAATGTTTACAGGAAACATACGAAAAAAAGGATTCACATCAAATATATCAGAGTGGCTCCTACCATTGGGAGTAGGGAATGGGAATAAATAAGTAGCTAAAAGAAGGGAGAGGCTTTGTGTGGAGCAGTGATGACAGACTGCTATGAACTGAGGAATATGATCAACTCAGCTCTCAGCTGTAAGGTTAAAAATGACATCAGTGAAGGAGATAAATACCCCAGGTATATCACTGGGCTGGAGGAGCCCCTCTAGTGGCACTCATCTTTGGAAGTCACGCTTTGGTTAAAAAGAAATGCACATGGCAGAAAGGAAGGGAGCAAAGTCCTGCATGTGTAGAGTGTATACTTGACCATGTAAAAGCCCACAAAGTTCAGGGATGAGCATAACAGAGGGGAGGAGTTAGAAGAGGGTAGGCAGAAAGCATGATGGAAACAGGATTCAAATTTCCTGGCTGATCAAGGGAACAGATAACATATCTCCAGAATGTGTCAAAATGAGCATACTCATTAGCAATAGTAATTTCAGCTAAGAGGGTTTAGGGATTAAGGGGAATTAGCAATAAGCAAGATTCAGGTACTGAAGTAAATTAAAAAGTGACCATCAAATTTATTTTGAAAGTGAAAGTATATTTTTTCCCCAAGATAAAAAGGATCAGAATTCCCAAAGAATCAAAAAGCCCAGCAGCTCTAAACTGGAGAATTTATGGGATCTATGAATAAGAAACTGGAGTCTAAATTAAACTAAGTCCTCCTCTGAAAAGGAGAACTTGAGGGAAGATGAGGGAAGGGGACTGGGGAGGTGGTAGTAATGGGAGGTAGTGTGGGAGTAAAGAACCAAATTCTATATTTGGCAAGAAGTGCTTTAAGTGGGGAAATGACATTCCTTTAGAAATTCTAAAATTTAACCATATGGTGTAATTGTTCCCTGGACCCTGGGGCAGCCCTGCTAGCTGCCTGAATCTCACATGTTCCCTTGTCAAAATAGTGAAACTCAGTTTCACAGGGACAGTTGATGAGTAGGAATATTCTATTTTCCAACCTTTCTCTCCTCTCCTATTCAAGTTCCCACGTCAACCATCTCGTTTTTCCTTTAGTCAAATTTTTATTTGGAAACAAAAACTGTGCAATCAAATCATTAAAACATGGCTGGGTGCAGAGGCTCATGCCTAGCACTTCGGGAGGCCAAAGTAGAGAGGGGGTAGGAATCACTTGAGGTCAAGAGTTCAAGACCAGTCTAAAGAAGAGTGAGATTCCCCATCTCTACTAAAAATAGAAAAAATTAGCTAGGCACCCTGGCGTGCACCATAGTCCCAGCTACTCTGGAAGCTGAGGGAAGAGGATCACTTGCGCCCAGGAGTTTGAGTTTACAGTGAGCTATGATGCTGTCACTGCACTTTACCCACGGCAACAGAGCAAGACCCTGTCACCAAACAAAACAAACAACAAAAACCCGAAAAGAAAGTTACTTGTATTAATAATAAGTAAGTGAGAAACAAGAATCAGGTACTGGGACATTATGTGACTGTTAAAATGGTGACTACGTAGAAACTGCACATGCATATTAATGAGGTTAACCCAAAAAGAAACACACCAACATCAGATGACTTCAGGGATAAAGTGATTTTGGATGAGATTTTAAATAATTTTTATAATGTTGTAAGTGTAATTTTAAACACTTAAAAAAAGGCTTCGTGACCTTCTGCACCAAGCATAGTCCGTGAGCAGACACTAACTTGAAGCGGCACTTGGGTGTCCACACTCAGGACTGCTGCTCCTTGTAGGCCGCGCTGCAGGCTCTGAACTGCGGGCAGAATACTGAGCCACTCAGTTTTTCACCTCTTTCTTTCGTATCTTTTTGAAGGTGAAGTAAAGTGAGTATTAGACACATCAAGTTTAAACAGGGATCTTGTTCCATTATCTTGGAATTTAGGTGGAGATTAATCAATAGCCCCAAGTGAGAAATATCCAGGGACAGCTGGAGCATGGGGAGGATGTCATTTTCAATTTCCTGTTTTCCTGTCTTTTCCCCCAATTGGATCTAGACCACCCACTTTCTCCTTTCCTTTACTCACAACACTCATTAAGTAATGCAAATAGATTCTTGTGGAGCTGCTCCCAAATTTGCACATTCAGTATCTGATCTGATCAGGCTCTGCTGGAAAGCCCTGCTACGTGTAAATTCTGGATGGCTATGGAGGAAAGGAAGCAGGGCTTCCAGTACTGTGGTGTGGTTTGTGCACTGCCTAAAGATGAGAGGTGTGTGAGGACTGAAGCCCAGTGTCTGTTTCACTCCACAGGCTGTTTACACCTGGAGGAACTTGAATGGGAGAGGAGAGAAAAGTGGGAAAAAGGAGAGAAAAGACTGCCACTCTCTTTCACAAAGATGTCCACTTCACAGGCTGTGGTCCCCAGAGGCTGCATCTGTTCAGAGGAGGGCATTTTTGTTTAACTTGTCCACGTAGAAGGAGCCTTCTTATATCCATTCAAGACACACACACTTAGCAGCTGCTCTCAGAGTGGGTTAGGGCTACTCAGAAAGCTTCTTGGGAGGATTTGAGACAACTCTGACGGAAGAAAAGAAGATGGTTTTCTGGTGTGTAAAACTGGGAATACACAGACTTATTCAGGGAAGGGACCGGCTGTGGCAGATACTCTCAGTGACTCTCCTCAGACACTGCCATCTCCGTATCTACTTTGCCTCTGTACCCCAGGACTCTTTCTGGAACTGTGGAAAGCTGTCTTGCCCACCCTGCATGCCGGAAGTGCTAGGAGGATAAATATAAATGTCCCTAGAGCAACCCCAAACCAATGGCTGATGAGAGTTGGTGTCCCACATCTCTCTCTAGTGAGGTGGTTCTGACGTGTGTGTTTTGCACCCTTAACCAGAATTTTCTGTGGTATTAAGCACTAGTTGCCCTTTGTGGCAGTTGGCTTAATAACACACAAAGGATATTGGCTCCTTCCCTTCCCTTCCCTCTCCCTCCTGCAGTGGCCCCCCACTTCCCCCCAAACTGCCTGCCTTCAATCTTGAGTTCTGCTTCTGAGGGAACCACCCGCGCAAAGACAGTTTGCCTCACTGGAAGAGACCAAGCTGGGACTGAGGCGAAAGTGGACACACGTGTGAGGGCCAACTGGTGGGAGGACGTAGGGACCAGACAGAGTTTAGACATGATTTAGGAGATAGTATATGTGCTAGCTAATATATGAAAGATATAGTTTTCTTTCCATTTATTATTTTCTTATTTGATTTATTAATTCCTAAGTTTCTACAAATAGTGCATTTTCCATGGAGTTCTTGCTAATGTAATCTTGCCCGAAAATAGAGCCTGCAATGTTCTTATCAGTTGCAAGTAAAAAGACATTCTAAAGAGATGAAATTCAGAGCTATGAAACTGTTCCCATGACCTGTCAGAGAAAAATGAAGGCAAACATAATCACAAGACTATAGCTCTCATAAGAGGATTTTTATTTGCAGCCATCCTTTTCAATATTTTCTATTGAAAACCCCAAAAAGGTAACCATGTAAAGTTATCTGGAAAATCTTCTTAAAAACACTGGGCCTTCAAAAATTTAACATTATTTCCTATGGTAGGAAACCTTGAATCCTAAAGCATTGCATAATAATTGGTTGTCATGGGAAACTGCATAACTGTAACTGGTTTCTGTAACTCCTAAAGCTATATAAATAACTTAAATCCTTTTGTTCTGCAGAAGAGTCTGAAAATTCTACATGTCATTCTTCACATTTAGACTCAGAATAAAATTAATAAAGTCAGTGACTCTGGCAGACTCTTTGTCCAAAGACAATGCATTCGAGAGATTTAAATTAGAAATTTGGCAAATACATCATATTCTCCCTGCTTTGCAAGCTTAGAAACACAAATCAATCTTCCAGAAAGGAATTTTCCTCTGCTATGAAAGTTTAAAAACCTAGAATCATCTTTAATATGTATATTCTCATTAATCAATCTCACAGAGAATGCTATATTGAAAAAACCCCAGCAGAATGTCAGTTTGTTAATTCACACAGCAACTCTTTCTGCAGAAGGTCTGGGCAGTCATATTCTCTAATCAGAACACTTTTTTCCTGCAGGTGGCTACCCAAGGAGCCAAATTATAATCAAAAGTTTTTTTGGTGTGCATACATTCAAAACTAAGGAACAATGATGATTTGAATGGTTAATGGCTTCAAGCCAAGCGACACCCCCATCCTACACCTTGAACAACAACATTTGATGGGTTTCTTGGTCCAGAGTCCTTTCTCCTGTGGGTGATATTTGGATGGACACAGATAGTGTGTATCTCTGTGACTGTTTTCTGTACTCATGCCCAACCAACAAATCCCTATGTCATGGACACATTCTCTCTATAGATATTTTTAATACATGGAACCAGTTCACACAGGCATGGGTTCATGACTATAGATTTATGAATTAAATAACTAGAGATTCTCAAGCATCTGAAAATTGAATGCTAATTTCGTATCTATGCACATTTTCTCTGTAGTGGATTCATGGCTGCTTATTAGACTCTCAGTGGAATCTGTTATTCAAACAGGATTAAGAACCACTGATGTAAATGAAGTCAAGTCCTGCCGTCTGGGTCTGTACTTCTCCTTCAAATGACTTTTAACATTCTTGGTCTGATTCATTGTGTGCTCTCTGGAATCTTTCTTATTTCCCTTTTTTCCAGGTTTAGGGGAAAAAGGTCCTGAAGGTAAATATGAACAATTTGATAGAGAGGAAGGGGAAGATATTCTACACGGAGTGATCAGTGTGCCCCCAAAGAGAAATGTCCTGCCTATCAGGAGTCTGGACGGATTTTCAAAGATTTACCCTCTGTTATTTTGAAAGTTTTAAACTTGATTTCTTACTTTTAGAGATTAGTCTGTGTAAAGGTCAGAATGAGTAGGAACTGTTGCATTAAATCTGGAAAAGCTAGAAAGTATGTGTGAAAATGGATTCAAAGTGCATCAGACCAAAGAAGAAGAAATGTAAATTTGAGAAGCATGAAATTATCAACAGGAGTGTACTTACATGGATTCAGGCTATAGTGTTTAACTTGAGTGCCCACAAGTGGCTTTAACAGCTTGCTTGACTAGTTTGCTGAAGCCTGGACTCAGGAGTGGCCTAGAGTCAATGAGGTAATGGAGTCAAAGGTCCAAAATCTCAGGAAAATGAGATTCTTGGAGTAGAGCTAAATGTGCAATTTTCTCAGCCACCCTCACCCATGACCCTGGGAAAGCTTGCAGAATGCTCCATTTACGATGGTATTAAGACACGTATAGGTGATAGGCACTCCTGAAAAGCAATGATTTTAGTGAGAATAACAAGATTCTGGATTATCTAAAGCCAGGTGGCTCTTAGCTTCAGAATCAAGGTAGGTGAATTACTGTAATAGGCTACAGGCACAGAAGTGCTAGTAGTAGATCATTTTGACTTTGAGAGATCTTTGGTAGCAACTAGTTGGTAGTTGACAATGGGGTTCCTAGGAATGAACAGATGAGCAGTCTACTAAGGTGTGGCTTTATCTGTATAATTAAAAAACAGAAACTTGACTCAGGTTCCCACAGTGGGAATTTACTACCTCATACCCAATCATTGAACCTAAACCCATTTACAGGCCTGTAGCCTATTGATTGAGAAGAAGGCTAGGTCCCTTTAAGGAAGGATCAGCAATATGGCTGTAAGTATATATCACAAACAAACTTTCCTCCGAGCCTCTAGAGATGCCTGTAGTACTTACAAAAATGAATGAGCATTGTGAAGAAAAATACCCAAGCCATTTTGGAATGCTTAGACACTGGTTCTGAGTTTACACTAATCATTGGGGATACAAAATGCCACCCTGGTCTGCTGGTCAGAACGAGGGCTTACGGAGGTCATGTGATAAATGGAGTCTTGGCCTCCATTTGCCCAGTGGGTACAATGGATCCAGTTAGCTCCCTAGTTTTGTATAAATAAAGTAGACATACTTAGTAATTGGCTAAATTCCCCATTGGTTACCTAGCACACTGTTTATCATCTCTTCTTCAACCTGCCCCCCTGGCCTCTGTGGCTTCATGAGAAACATGGCCTGGAGAAGAGAGATGTAGGTGGGCCTCCTGGAATGGGCATAGAGTATGAAGACAATCATGTAAACTGGTTACAGAGGTCACTCGGTAATCAGATGGACATGATGACTGGTCATGTTAATGTCAGTGGGCCTCTCTACCCAGCCCCTCCAGTGGTTGCCGAATGGACCAGGCACAAAGTGGTTGGTGGATGAGACGGAAGCTATGCACATGCATAATCCCATCATCAAGGATAATTTCATACATGAGTCTGTGACAGGAACATGTGAAATTTCAGGCTGAGCAAGAAACCCACATTGTAGGTTCTGGACAACATCCAGCACACACTGGTTCCTCAGTGGTAGTCAAGGGACATCACTCCTTCTTCACCGGTGGCTGGCCAGGCAGACTGAGACATGGCTGGCAATGCATTTAATGATTAGCGTGTGTGCTGTACTGAAGAAATGGAGGAAAAAGCATTGCAGCTGTTAAAGGAGAATCTTTAACAAATCAAAAATTCAAAACTGAATGTAAAGGGTGGTGCCTGTGGCTCAAAGGAGTAGAGCGCTGGCCCCATATGCCAGAGGTGGCAGGTTCAAATCCAGCCCCTGCCAAAAAATGCAAAAAACAAACAAACAAAAAAAAACACTGAATGTAAAAGGGCAGAGGAAAAAGGGAAACAAAAAAAAAACAAATAAGGGCTGCACCTGTGGCTCAGTAGGTAGGGCACTGACCCCATATTCCAAGGGTGGCGGGTTCGAACCTGTCCCCAGCCAAACTGCAATGAAAAGGTAGCCGGGTGTTGTGGCGGGTGCCTGTAGTCTGTAGGCGCCTGTAGGAGGCTGGGGCAAGAGAATCACCTAAGCCCAAAAGTTTGAGGTTGCTGTGAGCTGTGACGCCACCGCACTCTACCGAGGATGATACAGTGAGACTCTGTCTCAAAAAAATAAATAAAGAAAGAAAGAAAACCAAAATAAGCAATTCAATGATTTCCACAGAACAAGGCTGTAGTAGCCTATGCTGAGTGTACTGTGATAGAGTTAGCAGAGCTTTGAGAGAATTTCTCCAAGTTCACATAACTTTCAGTTCAAAGTCATCCATTATTATTTGACAAGAACTCTTCAGCTTCTCACTACAAAGCAGTGTTACCCAATTTAAAGAGGCTCTTGCACCAAGTTTCATTACAGCAGGAGAGGAAATGTACATTTTGGGCAATTTACCTTACATCTTTTTCTCAAAAAACAGCTTCTCATACACTATATTTTAATGGAAAGTCTCAGTCTTTGTCATCAGAGCCTTCTCAGGAGTTTCTATTAAAGATGTGCTTTTGGTCCAGGCAAAAATGAAGTGTTGATTCTAGAGTATAAAGTGTTTTGGAACATTGCCCTTTATTTTTGTCTTTTTTGGAGACAGAGTCTTACTCTGTTGACCCAAACTAGAGTGCCAACTTGCTGTGAGCTTGGCATCAGCTGAAACTTGATCTATGTCACAGCTTAATCTATGCCAAGCTCACAGCAACCTCAAATTATTGGATTTAAGTAATCCTTCTGCCTCAGCTTCTGAAGTAGCTGGGACTACAGGTGCCTACCATAACGCCCAGCTAATTTTGCTACTTTTAGTAGAGATGGGGGCTCACTCGTGCTGAGGCTGGTCTTAAACTCCTGAGCTCAAGTGATCCTCCTGCCTCAGCCTCCAGAATGCTAGGAGTATAGGCGTAAGCCATTGCACCTGGCCTGGAACATCACCCTTAAAGAAAAAAAAAAAAAGATAGAAAAAAAATTGACAACAGGGTGGCGCCTGTGGCTCAAGGAGTAGGGTGCCAGCCCCATACAATGGGGGTGGCGGGTTTAAGCCTGGCCCCGGCCAAAATTTCAAAAAAAAAAAAACAAGCCAATAATTTCTATTGCTTCTCCAGTAACTCTGGTGAGTCTGGAAAAGTGTTGAAGATGGGAGTGTGGGATCATCATGAAATAGAAGATAGGGGAGGCTTCCTACCAGAAGCCTCCAGGGTAGAGGACAGTGGGCCTCTTATTAACTCCTGAGGAGTGTTAAGTTCCTATAAGGGAAGGGCTGATGTCCTGGAACAGAGACAGAGCACAGGCCCAGAGACACAGGACAGTTTCTAGTCTAGCCAGGCTCCCAAATTCTCTGCTGTGCAGAAAGATCTGCTGGACACCAGGAAAAATGAGTTAAAGAAACCACTGTTATGTGGGGGAACATAGCAAGGGGTCAGGGAGTGGAGAGATCAAGTTTCAGATAGAAGGATGTGGCTGCTGCAGGAACTTGGGTAAGAAGTGAGAGTGTCTGAAGTGAGTAGGTGTCTGTGGTGATGGAGGCAGGTCTGGGGCCTGTTGTTCTCCACGAGGTGGCCCGGAAAGAAGAGAGCAAAGGCTGCGTGCACTGAGGGGTGTGGTCAGAAAACAGACAGGAGGACCTTGAGATTTCAAAGATGGAGTCATTTCAAGTTCTGATTAGATTCTAGGACATTTTATGAAAGTTTGTTCTAAAATTTCTCTAGAAAATAGAAGCACTATATACACAGAAAACAAAAACTTAAAGAGGAATTCCAGAGAGACTTAGATCTTTCACAAGGAGATTTATAAATTCATATTAGGCCTTAATGGAAACAAGATGGTCAGGTAAATAGGCCAGCAGAAAAAAAATCCTACCCAACATTTGGATCAAATGATTACCACCAGCTAAATTTCATTGAGAACCAGAAAACCAGTTGATATGTGGGTAGAAGGTATATTTCACAAAGTCATATTTGGCAGCAAAAGAATTTATTGCAAGTAAAGGATTTTCAGAGCCACAGATACCACAGAAGGACTCCCCACATTGCCAGAGGAGCTCCAGGCCCAGGCAGGAAAGCCCTTTCTCACACAGGGAGTAGTGCCTAAGCAAACTTAAGGCAAGTTTGCTCAGAAGTGAGTACGTTCAGCCTGAGGCATAAAGACCTAGAAGTGGCAGAACTAAGTTGTCCATCAGGCTTGACAGCTGCAACACTCTGAGACTTCCTCAGGCTGGAATTTCCAATAGAGAGGGAAGGAACTAAAGAGCGATGTCCTTGGGCTCTCCTGAGTGTTACAAGAGTTCCTGGTAGGGAGAGGCTTCTAGCTGGGGGTGCAGAGGTGTGGACCTGAAGGCCCCTCTGCCTGGCTTCTTGATAGTGGGTGTGGCTGGAGAGGTCTCATACATTCATGTTCTGAGATGTTTCTTCCCTTCCCAGGTACAAGAGAAGGCCTTGTGTTCCTAGTTCTCCTGCCTGGTCTCCTAATCTTGCTACTTCCTGCTGAGTGGAGCCCTCACCTGCTTCCGGGTATATTTTGAAAATATTTGTATATTTTCTTCAGTGTAGAGCAGATATAAAAGGAAGAGTAGGAATGGGTACAATGGCTCACATCTGTAATCCTAGCACTTTGGAAGGCTGAGGTGGGAGGATCACTTGAGGTCAGGAGTTCGAGACCAACCTGAGCAATAGAGTGACACCTTGTCTCTACAAAAAATAAGAAAAATAAGCTGGGAATGGTGACACATGTCTGTAGTCCCAGCCACTCAGGAGGCTAAGATAGAAGTATAGCTCAAGCCCAGGAGTTTGAGGTTGCAGTGAGCTGAGACGATGCCATAGCACTCCAACATGGGCCACAGAGTGAGACCATGCCTCAAACAATTAAAAAATAAATTAAAAAATAAAAAGGAAGGACAGGGATCTGACAGCTTTCCAAGTTTTTGTGGCAAATATTGGGAAACACAAGAAGTAGAATCTTTTCCTGAGTTCACACATCCTGGTTGGAAGTCCAAAGGATCTCCTAATTGAGCCATAAGATTATGTGGCCTATTTTGAAAATTTCTAGCTCTCCTGACATATATTCTGTGTTTAAGTCCTTTAGTGTGATTAACAACTGTGTATACAGTCAGTAATAGTACCATGTATTAGAGATATATACTGTGATCGACTTATTATCAATTGAAGATACAAATGATCTATAATAATGTTTCCTTATGGATTTTAGAGAATTCTATAGGCTGTGCTAGTTCCTGACTAGGATCTTCCCCAGACTCACCTGATCCTCCAGCTGGATGCAGTAGTGAAGACTTACGTGACAGGCTTTTCACAGCTTGTCTGATGCCCTGAATGCACAAGAATCATCCTAAACCAGGTATTTTGACAGTGGCACTACTGGGATTTTAGACTAGATAATCCTTCATTGTGAGAGGCTATCTTATGTGTTATAAGTTATTGGCAACACTCCTGGCCTCTACTCACTAGATTTCAGTAGCATCCCTCCCCTCACCAAGATGGGAAAACAAAAATGTCTCCAGACATTGCCAATGTCCTCTCTTGGGCAAAATCACCCCTAGTTGAGAACTACTGTCTTAGACAAATGCATTTCCTTTTCATACTGGAATATACCTGGTAAAAACCTCCTGCTGAATCCACCTTGTTGATTTATCTATGAAGTCGATTTCCTCTCCTCTGTCTCCAGTGTTCCTAGTCTTCTAAGGAAATGCACAGGGATGTTCTTCAGGTTTGGATAGAGCCAAGAAGGGCAGCCCTGAAGCAGGATATTAGCAGAGGCTGGGCTGCAGTAGCTGAAAATGGCCACTGAGTGGTGTCCGTGCAGCATCAGCACTGTAACCTAGCATTGCCTCGGGCACCAAGACCAAGAAAGGCCCTAGAGAAGCAGCTGGGTGTGACTCTACCCTACCTGGACCAAATCCGTGGCCTCAGGCACCATCTATCTACAGAGAACCTACTGGGTTCTAGACACTGCAGAAGGTGCTTTACAAATAATAATAAGAATCATAGTCTTTACAGAGCATTTTCTCCATGCCAGACACTGGGATTCTGAGCATTGTATGAATTATCTTTTTGAATTCTCTCAATAATCCTAAGAAATAGATATATTCATTTATTATCCTTATTTTATAGATAAGAAAATGGAAGTAAGGGAAGTTAAGAGACTTTTTTTTTTTTCTTTAGAGACAGAGTTTCACTTTATCACCCTCCGTAGAGTGTTGTGGCATCACAGCTCACAGCAACCTCCAACTCCTGGGCTTAGGCGATTCTCTTGCCTCAGCCTCCAGAGTAGCTGGGACTACAGGCACCTGCCACAGTGCGCAGCTATTTTTTGTTGCAGTTTGTCCAGGGCCAGGTTCGAAATGGCCACCCTCTGTATATGGGGCCGGTGCCCTACTCACTGAGCCATAGGTGCCGCCTAAGTTAAAAGACTTTTAAAAATTCATAATTAATGCTTTCAAGAGTGAGCAACAAATTCATTTAACTATGAACTTACTATGTGTCTTGCATTCTTAGGTGTGAGGTGATTTTTTTGTTGTTGTGAGGTGGTATTTTTAACCCAATATTATAAAAGAAAGGTCTCAGAATGTGAGGGTTATAGTCCAAGTATGCATAGTTTGCTAAGTCAGTATTTTAACTCAGCGTTATGTGTCTGATTCTAGAGCTTTCCACTGCATCCCTAATAGAACACAGTGAGAGGGCCCCCTAAATCCTCCTCCCAGCCTGTCTCTGCTGGTTTGTTATACAACAGGATGTTCACATGCATTGACTGTGTGTCAGGCATTACTGTAGGCATTTGGAGGTGATCAAGGCAGACCTAGACCTTGCTTTCATGGAGCCCAAAGTGAGAGTAGGGGCTCAGGGAAGACAGTTGTTCAAACAACTCATTCCAGAAATTATTCAGTACAACTGTGCTGTATGCTGGAAAAGAGAAGCACAGGTCAGGAAGTTGTGAAATGCTTTCAGGGAAGCCAGCCTCATGTAGGAAGTCAGGGCAGTCTTCCATGGAGAAGAGATGTTTAGGTTGAGAGTCCAAGGCTGAGTCAGGGAAGAACTATCCACACTTGAAATGAAAAGGTCTGGAGCCCTAACGGTCATAAGGGTGACTGGTAGTGAGCAAGAGAAAAATAACAAAAATCCTAATTCATAGAGGTAAACAGAACTAATTTTTCCTGGGTCTCATTTTAACCATTTTTGAGCATGGACTCTGTAACCAAATAGCCTAGATATGAATTCTAGCTCCAACATATATTGGTTGTATGGCATTGGGCAACTTTCATATTTTCTGTGCCTCCATTTTGTTACCTGTCAGGTGGAAGCAAAATTGACCCTATCCTTTAAGGCTGTTTTGAGTATTAAATAAGTTAATATACATGTTAAAGAAGTTAATATACATTTCTATTAGTTATTAATATTATTATACAGTTTGATATATGAAAATTTATATTCTACTCCCTTCATGTTACGAGAAAGCATCTCCCCATGTCATTAAAAATTTCTTGGTAGGCTTGGTGCCTGTAGCTCAAGCAGCTAGGGTGTTAGCCACATATACCTGAGCTGGTGGGTTCAAATCCAGCCTGGGCCTGCCAAACAACAATGACGGCTGCAACCAAAAAAATAGCTGGGCGTTGTGGTGGGCCCCTGTAGTCTCAGCTACTTGGGAGGCGGAGGCAGGAGAATTGCTTGAGCCCAGGAGTTGGAGGTTGCTATGAGCTGTGATGCCATGGCACTCTACCCAGGGTAACAGCTTGAGGCTCTGTCTTAAAAAAAAAAAAATTTTTTTTTTCTTTGTAAATGCACAATGTGTTAGCACTGTGTTTACAAGAGCATGGAAGAAAGATAAATGCCTCCAAGAATGGTAACATGGTTACCTTAGAGAGAAAGGGGTAGGAGGACTTTATCCGCTTGTCCTTTATACACTACAACTCTTGATTGTTCCTGTGGGAACAACAATAGCAACATAAAATAATAAATCAACTTCAAGAACAGAATAGCAAGCCCAGGAACAGGCACATGCATGTATTTATGACAAAGGCTTCATTCTAACTTAACAGAGTTATTTTAAATAAATGGGTTGATAGGATAACTAGGTTTAAAAAAATGAACTTTGACCCCTTTCTCACAGCCATCAGGAATTTATTTAGGCTAGATCATAGACTTAAATATAGAAGCTAAAACAAAACAATCAAGCTTCTAGGAGAACATAGGTAGAATTAAGATTTTCTAGGCAGAATATAAAAGATTGATAAATTGGATTTCATCAAAATTAAGAACTTCTGTTCTTCAAAAACACCATTGAAAGAGCCTAATGGAAAGTTATAGACTAGAAGCAAATATCTGTAATAAATGTATCTTACAAAGGAATCATACCAGCATAGTTAAACATTACACATGTGTACATGAAATATCACATATGACTAATATATTTATGCAACCAATGTTATTATATCATATATATGAAACATTAAATAGCAATGAGAAATAATCAACTATGAATATGATACATGAAAAACATGGATGAGGCGGAGACAAGATAGCTGACTGAAGCCAGCTTTCCACAGAGGCTCCCATCCAGAAGGATAGTTAAAGGACGGAAATTTAGCGAGTAACCTGGCGGATTAGAGCTGTGCCAAAAGAGAAGGTTGAAGAACGCACATCAACCCTGCTGAGGCAAGCTGTGACCCCAAGGATACAAACAAAAGGTATGAAATCCATCACCAAGTGGACGGGAGTCCCCTCCCCCATGAGAACAGCTCATAGTACCCATAAACAAATGAGCAGAGTTCAAAAGTCCTCCCATTATACTCCATGGGAAAGACCCTCTAAAAACTGGACCTACATCCCCTACTAGAGTGCCATGGCATAAAACTCCTGCCAGGCATAAAACTGTGTAAAACTGTATATATTCTCTACTTGCAATTCTGAGCTCCCAGCACTCCCCTCCACTCTCACTCTGAGGTCCAGAGGCCTGTCCCCCAGGAGTCCAGATTCTTGGGTGATTTCTCAAGGGGTGTGGACAGGGCCTGGACTGCAGCTGGTCAGTGCTGATTCTGCGGCACAGAAGTGAGGAGAGGATGGTCGCCTGAGAGGGAACCACGCCGGAGCGGTGGTGCCCCAAGGTGCAGAGCAGCAGCCGTTTTTGGCAACAATAGGGCTCATCCCTGGATATTCTGGAGTCACACCCCCTGTCTCTCAGGGCAACCAGAGGAGGCTGGGCCTCTTCTCAGGTGGCAACCACCGGCTAAATGCAGGCCCCATGACTAAAGGGTTTCCTGAAGTGGTACCATGCTGGGTGGAGCGCAGGGAATAGAAAACGCACACAAGTGCCAGTTGACTTCCAGGGCGGGGCTGACCCAGAGGACCACTTTACTGAGCCTAAGACACACTCGGCCTCTAGGGGATCATCACCTTAGATGAAGGCAGGAGGTTAGACTTGACAGCTAACCGTGCTGCGAATACAAACTACTGGGCAACAGCAAAGACAGGGCCTGAGGCGCAGGTTCTGTGAACTCAGAACAGCTTCTCTTCTGCAGGGGAATTTAGCAGGGACAGAAACAAATTCCGTAAAGTTGTTCTGTTCGGTCAGCAACATCAATCAAGGGCGGGGCTGGAACTGAGTGAACACTCCCAGTGCCCGAGGTTGTCAGGCCTCACCTTCCCCTGCCGGATAGAGGGAGAGAGCAGTGGCCTGGCTGAGTAGACATAGATTTCCTTGTGATTCAGGCAGGTGCAAACCCTTGGAGTATCTGCTCCTTGGAGGCAACTGAGTCACAGCCCTGCAGGGTTATCAGTGACTCGGGGTGACAGAGGTACAAGGTGGGGAAGGAGGCATCAACCCTCCCAGACTAATCTATTTGCTGGGTGGGTCCTCCTGACCTCACAGAGCACCAGAGCAAGTCATATTTGAGTTATCAGCAGACCCCTGCGATCTAGTTGCCAGACACCTCTTAAACTCTCCCACCTGAGACAGGTGCTGACTGAGACAATTGATTTGGACCTTTTGAACTGAGCCAATTGCCTGAGGACTATCCCAGTGGTGCCCTGGGTGTGTGGTTGTCGGAAGGTTTGATATTCCTTTTCCAATTGTTGCCTGTGGGGGGTGGGGTGACTTAACTGCTGGTATTTCTCCACAGCTGAGGCTTCAATCCAGAGTAACTATTTCACTAGAGTCAGACAGAGACCAGCTGAAAACAAGACAGAACCACTTAGCTCCATCACACCAAACAGGACCCCAGTTTCTCAGGCCATAGCACTGTACGGGTCCTTGGCAAAGCTCCAGGGGAAAAGTCAAACAGTATAAGATAATCATGGGGCGGAATCAGAGGAAAAACTCTGGTAACATGAATAACCAGAGTAGATCAACTCCCCCCCCCCCAAGGAAAGATATGTCAGATTTAACTGAAGGTCCCATTCATAAACAGATAGCTGAGATGTCAGAAATTGAATTCAGAATTTGGATTGCAAACAAGATTAATAGAATGGAGGAAAATTTGGAATTAGAAACTCAAGAAGCAATTCAAAAGTTGGAATTAGAAATTCGAGGAGAAATTCAAAAGTTGTCTCGAGAATTCAATGAATTTAAAGACAAAACCACCAAAGATTTTGACACATTGAAGCAAGAATTTGCAGTCCTCAAAGATCTGAAAAAATACAGTAGAATCTCTCAGTAACAGAGTGAAGCAAGCAGAAGAAAGGATTTCTGACATTGAAGACAAAGCTTTTGAATGCTCCCAAACTCGCAAAGAGGAAGAGAAATGGAGAGCAAAAACGGATCATTCTCTCCGATAGTTCTGGGATAATTCGAAGAAGGCTAATATCCGCCTCATTGGAATCCCTGAAAGCAATGAAGTAGCTTTGCAAGGCACAGAGGCCCTTCTCCATGAAATTATAAAAGAGAATTTTCCAGACATGCCAAGAGATTCTGAAATTCAGATAGCAGACAGTTTTAGAACCCTAGCATGACTCAACCTGAATAAGACATCCTCCAGGCATATCATAATTAACTTCACTAAAGTTAATATGAAGGAGAAAATTCTGAAAGCAGCCAGACGTAAGAAAACCATTACCTACAAAGGGAAGAATATTAGAATGACTGCAGATCTCTCTGCTGAACTATTTCAAGCCAGAAGAGGGTGGTCATTGACTTTTAATCTCCTAAAACAAAATAACTTTCAACATCAGATCCTGTATCCAGCTAAACTGAGTTTCATTTATGCTGGATAAATTAAATACTTTAATGATATTCACATGTTGAAGAAATTTGCCATAACCAAATAAGGTCTTCGGAATATTCTCACATCTATCCTCCATAATGACCAGCCCAATCTTCTGCCACAAAAGTAAACTTACTCAGAAACCTTTGATCAAACTCGAACTTCCACAGTGGTGAAAGGATTAAAAAATGTCCACTGGTCTTTTGAAAAACTCGAT
>CAUYPK010020211.1:0-20197 GCA_963574355.1 Loris lydekkerianus | reverse complement strand
AGAGATCTCTCCTCAGAGGTCCCTCCTCAGAAGCAGCATAACAAAATCCAAACTTGGCAAAGAGCCACAGTATACAAAATAATGATAAGAGGCAAAGAGCCGCATTCATTTTGGCCGAGAGCCGCGTGTTCGCCACCCCTGTTATAGGCAAATATCCTACACCATTTTACACAAAGAACTTGAGCATCTGTGGATTTTGCTGTCCACAGGGAGTCCTAGAATCAGTCTCTCAAATCCTTTCTGGATAATGAGGGATGGCTATATGTCTATTCCAATTATGCATTATGGAACTGGATAAATAACCACTGGATAAATTTGGGGACCTGATGCACCCAGTCTGAGTCAGACCTGGACTAACACTTCATCCGTCATCTGATCTCCATAATACCCTCTTTTTACTGGAGACCTACAGTGACATTTTGTGTCTCCTGGAATTAATGTATCAATGTTAGTTCAGAGTCAATGTCCAGTTATTTCTATAAGGTCTGATTATGTTTTTTTCCCCAGTGCACAGTTACTCTGGTAAAAAGCTATAGGTACATTTGTAGAAGGATGGGACAAATATTAACAGTATAAATTTTTGGTAGCATATTGAGGTCTTTCCTGGAGAGGACCCAGCCTCCCTTTCATTTTAGGGGTCTGTGTACCCAGCAAAAGGACCCCTAAAGGCCCGTAACTCTCTCAGCCTGAGTCCCTTGCACATCTCAACCCCCTCCTCCCATCCCTTGGGTTAATTCCTCAAACAGGTTTCAGAATAGAACAAGAAAGTTCCCTGAGTCCCAAAGACTCCTATCCACAGGTAAAACAATGGTGGAACTTACCCCAACCCCCTAGCAATGGCTAAACAATGGTGGAAAGCTTACTCAAGCCAAATTTTCCAAGCCAAGTTTCTCCCCATGCCAGCTGTCACAATGTAACCCCTGACTCTCTGTAACTGGTGCCAAACCCCCTGACTCAGTGTAACCCCGCCCTAGTACCAGCGACCATGCTGTAGCCCCACTGAGCCAACTCTGTAACCCCACCCCTGGGCTAACTAACTGCCACGTTCTGCTTTTGTTTTTGCTTGCTTGCATGGCAACAAAAATGGTATAAAAGACAGCCTGCTTTTCTCTTCAGCGTTGTTTGCCCTTTGGGGCAGTGACCCGCCTGCACAGGTGTAATAAATCGCCATCTGATTTATACCTGAAGTGGGGTCCAAGTCTTTCTTGCAGGTGGCAAATGAGTACAACATGTCAAGTGGCCCAATTCTGGAAATTGATTGAGAGGCCATGATTCTCTGTTTTTATGATTACAATCAGACATTTGTTTGCTTGGTCTGAAAATTTTCTGCTTATACGTATTAAGCAAGAATTTAGTGAACTTCCTATTCATTTCACTTCTAGGAACACTATAATTAACAAGCCAACATCATACATCTACAGGGTTAGGCTATTTTGTTCCTTTGCTTCTGCTGTCCGTCACAGTAACTGTGTCCACCTTGCCTTTGATAATAATTAAGTACCACCCCTTGGTCCCTGGCACAGTGATACAGGGTTCCCCCATTCAGGGCTAGACAGGGACTGTCCCCCCATTTCCTAGGCCTGGGCAATTTCATGTAAGCCAGCTGGGCCTTTTCAGAAGTGGATGCCCTGCCCCCCATCCAACTGGAGGAACTGCATCCATTTGTTAATACATCATTAACATCGGAAAGGTGTCCCCATCTGAAGTCCTGGCCAATGTAAGTCTCAAGACCTTATACCCCTAGACAAAAGACCCATGTGGACTCTTTCCATTTGCATCTTTCTCTTTGTCAGAAGCTCTGATGCTTTTTATTCCTTTTTATTCCTTTCTCTTTAACAAATCCTATCTTACCACCGATTTGTGGTTTGTGGGTTCATTCTTTGAATCCATGAGATGAAGAACCTACTGCAGAAAGAAATTCCATGGACAACAGGATTAATTATTTCCATTGCATTTAAAATTCCCAATTGAGTGACTATTGGTGAAAATGAAAATGTATGTCTTTTGTACCCCTATAGTAGGCCTATAGTAGGGATGAACAGATTTAAAGTGACAAATACACACTAGCATTCCAAACTCCCCACTCTATGTTGAAAAAAATAATTATATATAAAAAAGGAAATTTATTAGGGTAATTTTCTCACATGATTATGGAGTTGAAAAGTTTCATGACAGGCTGTCTGCAAGCTGGAGACCCTGGGATACCAGAAGCATGGCTCAATCCAAATCTCCAAACCTCAGATTAAGGGAAGCTTTGGTATAACTCTCAGTCCAAGGTTGAAGGCCTGAGAAACAGGGATGGGAGTTCTTTTTTAAGTCCAGAGTGAGAAGGCTGGAGAGTCTACAGTTCTAGTGTCCAAAAGCAAGAGAAGAAGAATGTCCCAGTTTCAAGAGTAAGGGAGAGAGAAAAAATTTGCCTTTCCTCTGATTTTTTGTTTTACCAATTGCATGGCACTCACCTTTAGGGTGAATCTTTTCCACTCAGTACACTGACTCACATGCCAATCTCTGGAAACATTGTTACAGATATACCCAGAATGCTTTACCAGTTAGTTAGGTATTCCTTATTCCAGTCAAGTTGATACCTAAATCCCAAAGATTTAGTTGAAGATTTTGTTCATTTGGAAAATAATAACCAATGTGCCACAAAGCTATTCCTGTAAATATTTAATATATTTAATATATTGATTGTAATAAAATCAAACTTTTTTTTCCCTTTAAAGTAAACTTTTCATATTAGAATGGGTACCGGCAAAACCTACTAAATGTAGAATACAAATGTCTACATACAATAACTAAGAAAATGCCACAAAGGCTACGTTGAACAATTTGATGAGAATATTTCAGATTGTACATGAAATCAGCACATTGTACCCCTTGATTGCACACAGCTATGATTTAACAATAAAAAAAAAAACCCTTTACCCAAGCATATAACATAAATGTCTTAAAATAATAATTAAGTAAATGAGGTGAAGGCTATATTAATTTGTTTGATGTAACCATTCCAAATTGTATAAAAAACCAACACATTATACCCCACAAAAGCATAAATGTATTCATGACCTATGTGTATATGACTTAATAAAAGGAAAACAACAACAACAACAAAAATTCCCTTACTAGTTGTCAGTCCACCGCAGCCACCATAACAAAATGCTATAGACTAGGTGGCTTACATAGAACAGAATCACAACTAATTGCATGGGGGACATTCCAGCTCTAACACCAGTCAATCAAATAAACACAAATTGTCCAAGTCTAACTCAAGAACATCCATAAAATGTGGCAAATAAGCACTAAATAGTTTATACATGAGTTGTTTTCTGACCTACATCACTCAAACCCTCTGCTTCTCTTAGGAGGTGATGACTAATTCAATTCTGCCTGACAGAGCACTGCAAGCTATGGAGCTTTTTGAACAGCTGTGGAAAATGGCTAAGACACTGATTCTTCAAATCTGTTTGGGAGACTAAATAGGGATTTCATGCAGTATTTCAAGCATTTGTAAGCAATTTCTGTTTGGATGCTTTTCAACCTTCCTTTCTCCCTTATGACAAATCAGCTATAGAATCGCATCTCTACATGAAAAAAATAAACAAAGTTTCTGGGACAGAATCTCAATTCTGAACTAAAAATTGAAGACTGCAACCCACACCTGCATCTTTTCCTTTTCTACCTCATTCTAATTCAGATACATTTTGCCTAAAGAAGTATTTTATCACTTCTTTACTTTGGAAACCAAGTGTTTGAAGTATTTGTGAAGAAGATCTGCAGAGTGAAAATAATGAATGATAATGTCTTTCATGAGAAGGACAAATTTAAAACTTTACCTAAATCTATAGGATCATAGTTTGAGATTTATTTTTGTCTCAGTTATCAGTCACAATTGCTTTTTATTCCTAGTTCATTTGACTCTGACATAGCTCAGGTAAGCTAAACATCAGCAGATAATATGTTGAATTGATTTCCGAATGAATTTCTTATTCAAAATTCCACTGCTTCTCTTGCAAAGGATTGAGTAAATCTTGCATACAAACCTTTTAAGGTCTCACCTCCCTTTTCTTAAAAAACAAACCACAAAACAAAAACAAAAACCTCTATAGTCGTAGTGATCTACCTTGCTGTGTAGTCTAACTATAATCATCTGCCAATTTTTGCCTTAAAGAAATATTTCTTGGGTGTTCTTTCAATTATAGAGGTTGTATCCAATAATTATATTATTGAATTTCTTCCATGTGCCGGGCAAGTTTTTCTAGTTCATCTTCATATAAACATATTGAGGATAACCTATTATTTTTGTTATTTGCCAGAAGAGAAATGAAAGCTAGGAAGGTTCAAATTGCATGAGGTCTCAGATCTGGAGTGTTAAGATTCACACACAGGTCTGATCTTGTGTGATTTGTCATCCTAATCACAATTTCTTGATACAGTTTCAGAACAAGAGAATTTTTATGTTCACAGATTAAATTGCTTACCAGGGCAATCAAGCCTCAGTACATTTTGGTCAGAATATTGTTTAGGAAACCTTGAATTCCAGTCTCATGAGTTCAGGTCATAGAGTAAAAAGCAATGCAGCAAAACAATGTTAAGATGCAGTCAAGTGTCTGAGCATTTGGTTGAAAGTAAGTCAGTAAACATGGAAATATGGGGACTATTGGTACCATTAAGCATTCCTCTTTTTTGTTTTTATTTATGTCATATGGAGTGATTTCTTATTATTTCTGTATATAGTCAAGCAGAATTACTAATTTTCCATATCTATTTCCTGGCCACATGACTCTAGTCATAATCTTTTGAGCAAACCATGCACATTCCTGAATGTTGCTTTTGTGAAGGCCATTTTCTTCATGTTTACATCCTCAGTTTCTCTTTGTTCCCTGAAAATTCTCCAAACTTCGTAGCTCCCCTCAGATCTTACATTGTGCCAATACTACCTTATTCAGTTCTGTGATAACTAAAGGAATCACTGTACTTCTTTAGTATTCGCACTTCATTGTTTTGCATATATTCTGCTTTTTTAATTTTGAAATGACTTTAAACATTCAAAAAAAAAAATAGTATGAACTCTTGTGTATCCTTTACCCAGATTACAAACCGTGAACACTTTCACACAAGTGACAGTACTATGATATAGTATGACAACACATTTATAGGGGTTTGAGGAACTGTAATTTGAGGAAGACAGATTTAGCTAGAAGCAAATTATGTTCCTATGAGAGGAAGGGGGGTAGTGCTTTTTCAAAGAAAATCATAAGGAAGTAAAGGATAATGACACAGATTTTAAAGAATTACACTGGTGGAGATAGCTCGCTTGGTACTTGGGCCCATGGTTCATATAGTGCTGCTGTGCAGAACTTATAGTCCTGGTGAAATGAAGCTGTTTTCTGAGATTTTGTGGTTGTTGCAGTTTGGCTTAGTTTAAAGGTTCCAGGCAAGTTCCTGTTTTTGGTTTGTTATTGTTGTTGTTGGTTTTTTTTTTTTTTTTTTTTCATTTTCATGTTTTGCAAGTTGGAAGAGCATGATGTCATTTTTTCATATCACATTTCACATTTCCCCATTTTGATCAAGTATCACTGAATTAAGGAAGTATCATTGATCATCAATCGGTTGGCCATGAATTTGTTAACTGCTTCTCTCAAAACTAGAAACATCTCTTTCTAGAGTGTCCTGCCCCATGAAGGGAAGCTGCTGAAAGTCAATATTGGTCCAGAGATTAAAAAACTGGCCAAATTTGATTAACCAGGGAGCCATTCTAACAAGGGAGGCTGCATCAATCCGTGTTGACTTATAGTATATCCAGGCAGGCATACATTTGATAAACCATGTTTAAACATTGTGACATCATGATGTTAACATTTTGGGTAGTCTGACAGCAACAAGAAATAGAGATGGTTCAAATCCTAAAAAGAATAAAAATAAAGATTACAGAGAGATAACAATTAGTAATAGTTGTATTCTGGCCCTGAAATGTAACCAACACTTTAAGAAGCCAACTGAAAAGGTCAGAAAAATCTAGGTGAAGCCATGAAGAAAGTTCCTATGAATGTATTTCTTTGGAAGACATCATTAATTTTGGTATTTTAGATGTTTCTAATTCAACCTGATGAGAAATGTTTAATCCATATGCAGCAACAAGTAGTCGCAAGTCTACAGATTTATCCGTGGGGCGCCAGTAAATAGTGTAAAGCAAGGTGGTAATCAGGAAGCATATGGGCAGGACAGTGCCTAAGATTTTCTTGCTCATTAATGGATCTAGCAGTGGGTCATCTAGACCAGTGTTTCTCAACCTTTTTTAAAAATCTCATGGCACACTTGAACTTATTGTTAAACCTCCA
This sequence comes from Loris lydekkerianus, assembly GCA_963574355.1. Classification (NCBI taxonomy): domain Eukaryota; kingdom Metazoa; phylum Chordata; class Mammalia; order Primates; family Lorisidae; genus Loris; species Loris lydekkerianus. Next base: position 13,859 of record CAUYPK010020211.1, on the reverse strand, counting down.
TGGCACAAATTATGTTGATAGAAAAAAAAAGAAAAAGAGGAAAAGAAAAGAATATACTTACTGTGCTTTGGGCTTCCTTCAAAAATAATTTAATTAATGGTCTTTAAAACTTTTATTTTATTTTATTTTATTTTTTATTGTTAAATAATAGCTGTGTACATTTAGTGCAATCAAGGGGTACAATGTGCTGGTTTCATACACAATCTGAAATATTCTCATCAAATTGTTCAATGTAGCCTTCATGGCATTTTTTTAATTATTGTGTGTAGACATTTTTGTTAGACTCCTAAGATCCTCTCATGGCACACCACTTGAAAAATCCCTGGATAGAATTTTGTGTAGCAAACAAGGGAAAAACAGAGTAGATGTAATTAGACCTCATTATAGGTAAAAGTTGGGAAAATGGGATGTGTCGTCAGAGTATCTTCAAAAGGTTGTTTATTCTCATATATGGACTCAGAGTAACTTGAGTTTGGCTAGTAGCTAGATTATAACAAAAATTAGGTATAAACTAATTATGGAGAAATTATTGAAACCAGTCAAAAACTTGTAAGCCATTAATATCAAGGGCAAAGGATATAAGCAAAAATCCAATCAGGTGATGAACAGGAATAAGAGTTTGAAGATTTGGGCTGTGTGATTCATAAAAAAGTATCATGAAAAATTTAAGCCTATGTCCAGATTTTTGGAATGGCTTTTTACTTCTGATGTCATGTATAAGACCGAACCAAATTTTGTCAGTTTAAGTTGAAGATTTTGATTAGGTTGAGAGGTCCACATAGAAAATACAGTTTTAAAACAATAAGACATATGTGTCCATAAAGTCAAGGCCTTGAAAAAGCTTAGTGGTTCAAGGATTGGTTAAAATACCCAATCCTTTCTATCTTGGTTCTAAGGCATCCTTCTGTGGGTTCTGTTTTGATCTACAAATCTCTGGCTGTAAATCATGTTGATGTTGGTTTTTGTCTCCTAGGAGTACACTGTGGAGCGATTGCTCCATCAATTTATAATTTTTTTTTGGGTAATACTTGGGTTAGTTCCTCACAATAGCTATGTGTGTAACCTTTGATTAGGTTTGACTCATAAAACTATTGATCTGAATGCATAGGTTTTCTAGTAATTATCTCAAGTAGGGTTCTCCTATGTTATCTAAGGGTAGAGCCAAGGCAAACTGAGAGATGCAACTGATTTTGCCAAATTGGCTCTTAATTGTTCTTTTAGTATGTTCTACTAACACAGAGGACTGTGGGTGGTAGGCACGGTGGGAATGTTCTAGAAAAGTGGAACCCCAACCTTTTGACACCAGGGACTGATCTTATGGAATACAGTTTTCCCACAAACTGTGGGGCTGGGACATTAGAGTCTCAAAAGGAGCACATGATCTAGATCCTTTGCATGCTGCAGTTTATAGTAGGGTTTGTACTCCTCTGAGAATCTAATGCCCCTGTAAATGTGACAGGAGATGGAGCTTTGGTGGTGATGTGGGGCAGGGGTGGGGAGCACCTGTAAGTAAAGATGAAGCTTAGCTCACTTGCTCATCTGCCACTCATTTGTAGCTGTTCACCTGGTTCCTAACAGGCCACAGACTAGTACTGTCCATGGCTGGGGGGTTGGGGTCTGCAGTTCTGAAATATTCCAAACTTATTTATTGATTGTATAAACTGGTAAAATAAGTATCTCAATCACTATGCAGTTCTGAGTATATCCCCATGTGGGGGTTTCCTTCCTTTGATCTTGGGGGTCCTTTCCCTTTTTCTTCTCTCTCTTTTCTACTTTTGACAGAGTCTCACTCTGTCACCCTGAGTAGAGTGCTCTGGCATTGTAGCTCACAGAAACCTCAAATACTTGGGCTCAAGTGATCCTCATCCCTCAGCCTCCCTGGTAGCTAGGAGTATAGGCGCCTGTCACAAGGCCTGGGCTAGCTTTGCTACTTTTAGTGAAGACAGGGTGTGAGTCTTGTTCAGGGTAGTCTGGAACCCCTGAGCTCAAAGATCTACCTACCCTGGACTCCCAAAGTTCTAAAATTACAGGATGAGGCATTGTGCCCTGCCAGGGTTGCATTTTCCAAGAAGATTGTACTTAACTGCTGAGGCTGTTGCTCTTCAACAAGAAAAATCTTCAACCCAGGGGGAAAGTATACAAACTATAACCATGACAATTTATATCCTTAAGAGGCAGGGTAGCAGGATAAAATCTATCTACCACATCTCAAAACTATCTGAAAACAAAGGAAAATATCTCATAGAACTAGGACAAGATTTTCCAGGGTTAGCTTTGGGACACAATTGTTTATCTGTGATAAACTTGAGAAATAACCTTTGGGGAAATTTCAATAATATTGTTTCCCCACAAGGAATCATTTTATTGCTTCCACAATGGGTTAAGTGATGAATGTAATTGAAAATTTGATCTTGGGGGTCCTCTGGTGAGACTTATCTCTTCATTGGGCCTATACCATAGATTGATTTTAGGGTCATGAAAAGATCCTAAAGTTTTCCATTGGTTTTTCAGTTTGGGAAAGCTATCTCTTGTATACTGAAAATGTAGTGTTTGATTTTGTCAAATCAGCATTTAGAGGATTTTAGGGGATATTGAACTATGAGTGGTTGTTTTTTTGAGCTGTGTTAGGCAATTATTACCTTTTACGTTTAGTGTTGTTTTTTGAATGTCTTGGAATATCAATATTGCTAAAGACTTACACTTTTGTATAGTTTCAAATGGTTCCAAGACATAGTATCTTTAAAAAAATATTTCGGCCAATAAATATCAGAAAATCTCCTTGTTTCCAGAGCATATAAAAATCCTGTGCTGCCCCCAAAGCATAGGAGTTATCAGTATAGATATTTGTAGTTTTGTTAATTGCCAGCATGCATGCTCCAAAGCAGTGATTTTCAAAAGAAGTTCAAAGCACATTCTCTTTTCTACTTTTTTTTTTTTTTTTTTTTTTTTTGATGAGCATAATTTATGTGTGCTGCGGAAGTTTAACTATGGGCTCAAGTGTGCCATGAGATTAAAAAAAGGTTGAAAAAAACTGCTCCAAAGAAAGCAAAAAGTTATACCTGTTGGGCAGGAACAGCCTTGGGTAAAGGACCACTTTCAATGGTTTCAAATGGTGAGATAACAGCATAGGCAGTTTGATATTTCTATGAGTTATTTTGAAGTTCAGCATATGGAACTTGTGTATCCTATAGGTTCTCTCTGGGGGTTGGTAAGATATTAGTTAGGATTTTAAAATCATATAATGTCTCATCAGAAAGAAGGGAATGTGGTGGCAATATTTAAAGAGTTGCAGAGAGCAATAGTTACATTATAGGGTGATAATAATAGGATCTCCTAAGAAGTGAATTTGCTCATAGAGAGATGTTGGGTATCAGGGGAGTTGAGTAAGGACTCAACAGAGTGAAAGACATGAATAGTTACTAGAGAGTCCACAATTAACTCCTCGATTGCCTTAATAAATTTGCAGTTACTGCAATAGTTTGTATATAGGGTGGAAATCCTTTTGCTACAGGGTCTAATAGTTGGCTATAATAGCCAAGGGGTCTCTGATGATCTCCAGGCATTTGGGTAAGAACCTCTAAGGCATTTCCCTTTTGTTCATGAACACAAATGGAGAAAGGAGTATGTCAGAATATTTGGTGGTACTTCGGAAATTTTCATTTATGATATCTTCCAGTAGGGCTTCCATTCCATTGGGATATTCTTCCCTTCAGGGATACTTGTAATTTGTATGTTTGAATGCTTCATTAGGTGAATGAAGCATTTTCTAAGTGAATGTTCTGCTTTTTCTCTCCTGTTTTCTGCCTAAAATTAAAGAACTGCCTATGTTAGTTCAAGAGCTTTAGCCTCTAGATCTGAGATTCTTCTCCATGGTCCAATATGTTATTGATACTTTTTATTGCATCTTTAAGTTTCTTGATTAACTCCTTCAATTCCTTAAGCTCTCCATATGCTTTCTATATTCTTTATAACTTTCATTCACTTTTTTGATTCTGTTTTTGGATTTCTGTTTGATTGTTTTCCACTTTCTCATCAATTCCCTTTCATTGCCTTTGCCATCCGTATTTTAAATTCCCTTTCTATCATTTCCATTAATTCTTTATAGGTGGAATCCTCTGTGGTAGCTAACTTATGTTCCCTTGGGGGTGTTGTTCTGTTTTGTTTTTTGTGTTGACGGAATTTTTCTGTTGGTTATTCCTCATAAGTGTTTTATTCCTGTTCACTTTATTCCCCTGTTTTTTTCCCTCACATTATGTCCCTCACTTTATTTATTTATTTATTTATTTATTTATTTATTTATTTATTTATTTTTGAGGAAAGGAAAGAGTTTATTAATTTTCTGACAAATGAGGAGGGCAGCAGACTAGTGTCTCCAAAACCTGCCATGCTGGGTTTAAGCAGAGACACAGGGCTTTTTAAAGGGGGACTTTAAGAGGTTGGACTCAGCTGTCTGGGACTAGTGTCACATGTTGTGGCTTGGGACTATTGTTATTTAACTGTAGCTGGTGGTCTTGGTAGACCTTATCTCCGATGAAGATGATCTTGTGACCACTGGAACGTCCCTCACTTTGAATTACCTTGTCTCTGAGCTTAGGTGTTGCAGTGACCATTCAGCATAAGGCCAAAAGGAAAAGGGTAAATATTGAGAAGAGAGAAAAGAAAGAAAAAGATAAATAAAGGGAAAAAAGGAAGGAGGGTGAAAGGCAAGAAATGAAGGAAAGGGGAGAAGAAGGACAGAAAGAGAGACAGAGGGTGAAAGGAAAAATGGTGGTGCTGAGCACAGTGCTTTGACCCACACCCACAAATCTAGAACTTTGGGGGTCCCCCTTGGGTGGGTTGCTTAAGGTCAGGGGCTCCTTACTTATCTGGGAAAAAGCAAGACCCCACCTCTGTCAAAAACAAAAAATAAAAGTAGCATTATAACACAGTGGGGATCTACCAATAGCACCTTTTCAAAGGCCAAAATTAGAAGAACACCCTAGATCTTGAGCTCATGGCTTCCTTGAGCTAGACCAATTCTGTGACCCCTCAGCCAGACCAATATTGTGAGTCCTACTTCTTCAAAGAAAAGAAAAAAAAGTAGATAAGAAAAATTAAAAATGAAATTATATAAGATTAAGAAAGAAAAAATTGTTTCATGAGAACTTTACATGGGAAAGATGAGAAAAGTAGAAAAATATCACCAAAAGTGACAAAAAAGGGAGAGATTAAAAAGAATGAAAGACTAAAAGGGGCTGAAAAGCTAACAAAAATCATGGACACTTTGCTATTCAAGATCGTAAATATGTAAAAATAAAAATACTAACAAAACAAAAAAACAAAAACAAAGAGAAAAAACTAAGATTAAAATCGAAAAAAGAAGCAAAACAATGAAAAAGAAAAGAAAATATATATAGATATTGGTGTGCATATATATTTCTTGCAATATATTGCCTTATCACCAGATGGAGCTGTGGTGTTAGGAGAGGGAGAACACCCACATTGATTTTGCTGTATAAGATGGGCACCAGTACCTATGCCCTCCTTGCAGAGGAGATCTGGTCCTGTCTTCCTGATTTATTTGCCCTCAATCAGGGCCCAGTTGCTTCCTCAGCAGTCAGTCCCTGTATGTTGGAGGGCAGAAACTCTTGGCAGACTTCTTAGGAGCCACATCAAACAGCGGCCGCTGACAATAAAGTGGACTTCCTGGGGAGGCAGGGATTGTTCAACTCAGCCCAAGGAGTTCAGCTGGCTGCAGCAGAGCCAGCCATGCACTAGGACTCTGAGGATTGCTCCTCCCACGTGTCCTTCCCACAATGGCGATTATAGCCAAGCCATTTATAGTTCCACCCCTCCTTGCTCTCAGTCCTGGCTGTCAGGTGCTGTTGGAGTCCACTCGCTCACTCAATCCCCTCCAAGGCAGCTCCAGCGATCAGCTCAGTTAAAATCAAAAACTGCTGGAGAACCCCTTCCTGTCCCCAGTCCTCCATGGAGGGGCTGGCTGGCTGGTCTCTGCCTGTACCCAGGCACTTGCTTTTCTTTCTGGGCTAGTCTTCTTCAGCTCTAGACCTTCTAGTTGGTTCTTGGAGTCTCCTACTGCTTCACTGTTTCACCCCCCCAAGATATTTCTGAGTATGTCCCCCCCCCTCCCCGGCAGAGGTGGCGGTGATCCACTCTTCCCTGTCTCACCAGGTGTGGCTGGTAAGAAAAGGTCTGTCTCTAGTCAGCCATCTTGTCCACCCCTTCAGTGTTTTTTTTTTTTTTTTATGTTAATTGCACTTCCTACTTTTGTGGGAAAGAAATTTGAGTTTTATGGGCTTCCAGGAAATCCTGGCTAATTAAATGATTGAGAATTGAAGGGTCTAATAGAAACTGATGAGACTCCTAGACACTCCATCAATTTGTATATTGCTATTACTTGGTGCCCTGGGTAGAGTGCAGTGGCATCATAGTTCACAGCAACCTCAAACTCTTGGGCTTGAGCAATTCTCCTGCCTCATCCTCCTGAGTAGCTTGGACTACAGTTGCCCATCACAATGCCTAGCTAGTTTTTTTTTTTTTTTTTTGTTGTTGTTGTTTTGTTTTGTTTTTGTATTTTTAGTAGAGGCAGGTTCTCACTTTTGCTCAGGTTGGTCTTAAACTTCTTAGTTCAAGCAATCCACCTGTCTTTGCCTCCCTGAGTGCTAGGATTATGAGTGTGAGCCACTGTGCCTGGCCACAAAATTCTTAGCTTCTTTCTGTTACATTGTTTTTGATTTCTGGTATTTTCTTTTTATTCTTTCTCAGAATTTCATCTCTCTGCTTACTTCACTCAATTGTATCCTCATTTTAAATTTGAGCCTTTATTGTGTTAACAAAAAAATAATAAATTCACTGTCTAATAATGCCCCAAATCTCCACTATATCTGAGTTTGGTTCTGATGCTTACTTTGTCTCTTAGTTTCTTAATACCACCTACTGTTTTTGTCTGTTTACATGCCTTGTAAAGTTTTTTTTTTTTTTTTTTTTAAATTGATAACCAGGCATGATATATCAGGTAAAAGGATTTGAAGTAAATAGGACGTTAGTGCGAGGTTTGTTTATCTAGGTAGAAGTTATTCTGTTTATTGTCTCCTGTAGCTACAGGTATCACAGTCTAAAATTTCCTCTTAATTAATTAATGCTTTTATTTATATTTGCAAAATGATAATGAAATGACTGCCTTCACTAACTCTGAAATGAACATCATTTTAAAATTTATAACTTTAGTTAATAATGCACAGGATTATCTAAATCACTGTTTTCTTTTTTTTTTGCAGTTTTGGCTGGGGCTGGGTTTGAACCCACCACCCCCAGTATAGGGGGCTGGCGCCCTACTCCTTGAGCAACAGGTGCCACCCTAAATCACTGTTTTCAAGCAATCCAATAAATTGTTCTTTGAAATTGAAGTAATATATCTGAGATAAAAATTTAAACAAAATTTCTTACAATGGAAAAAAAGCATTATTTTCATTGAAGTGGAAATCTGTAGTCTCAATTCCTATAGACAAGGGCAATGACAATCTCAGTTATGTCAGTTTCGTTACATTCTGAAAGTATGGTAATTTGTGGTTCATGTTGTAATGCACAGATAAGACCCTTGGCTTTTACTAATAGCTTTTACCATTTGCTCCTAAACCTCAACCAATTAACTGACTCCGAAGAACTGTATATATATATTTTTTTCAATTTCAAAATGTTATGGGGATACAAATGTTTTGGTTACATGTATCAATTTTGTTATGCATGCATCAAGTGTGCCCATTGTACAGATAGTGTTTATTGTATCCATTAGGTAGGCTTTCACCCATGCTCTTCTGCCTCCTTCCCTCTGGTTGATTTCCTCTGAGTTTTACTTCCCTACCTGCACATTTGCTCATTGGTTAGTTACAGTATTTAGAGAGTACAAGTGGTGTTTGTTTTTTCTTTCTTTAGATAAATCATTTAGGACAATGGCCCCTAGTTCCATCCAAATTGTTGCAAAAAGACTTAATTTATCATTATTCATTTAGTTAATTCACTCATGAATTGATGGGTGCTTGAGTTGATTCCAGATCTTTGCAATTGTGAATTGTGCTGCAATAAACATTCAAATGTCTTTTTGATAAAATGACTTATTTTCCTTTGTGCAAATACCAATGGAACATATGCGAGGTCAACTTTTAGTTCCTTGAGGAAATCTTCATACTGTTTTCCAGAAAGGTTATACTAATTTGCAGTCTCACTAACTGTGTGTAAGCATTCTTTTCTCTCTGCATCCATGCTAACATATATTATTTTTTAATTTTTAAATAAAAGTCATTCTTACAGGAGTAAGGTGATATCTCATTATGGTTTTAATTTGCCTTTCCCTGATAGTGACAATGAATATTTTTTCATGTGTCTATTGACCATTTGTCTATTTTCTTTTGCAAAGCTTTTGTTCATGTCTTTTGTCCACTTTTAAATGAGGTTGCTTGTGTTTTTCTTTCTTTCTTTTCTTTTTTTTTTTTATTAAGACAGAATTTCATTATGTCACCCTAGGTAGAGTGCCGTGGAGTAACAGCTCACAGCAACCTCAAACTCTTGGGCTTAAGTGATTCTCTCGCCTCAGCCTCCCAAGTAGCTGGGACTACAGGCGCCCACCACAATGCCTGGTTATATATATTAATTATATATTATATATATATATATAATTTTTTTTTTTTTTTCTGCTGTTGTTGTTGTCATTGTTGTTTAGCAGGCCTGGGCCAGGTTCGAATCCACCAGTCCTGGTGTTATGTGGCTGGCACCCTAACCCCTGAGCTACAGGCACCGAGCCTGCTTGTGTTTTTCATGTGGATTTGTTCAAGATTTTTGTAGATTCTGGTTATTAGCCCTTTATTGAATGTATACTTTGCAAATATTTTATCCCATTCTGTTGGTTGTCTATATGTTCTGTTGATTATTTTGCTGTGCAGAAACCTTTTAATTTAATCAAGTCTCATTTATTTTGGTTGTTGCTGTGATTGCCATTGAGGTCTTCTTCATAAATTCTTTGGTGAGGACAATATCTACAAGAGTTTTTCCAACATTGTCCTCTAGAATTCTTATGGTTTCATATCTTACATTTAAGTCTTTTATCCATTTTGTGAGTGATGAGAGAGATATGGATTCTGTTTCAATCTTTTGCATTTGGCTATATAATTTTTCCCAGCATCATTTATTAAATAGGGTTTGTTTTCCCCAATGTATGTTGTACCTTATCGATGATCAGGTGCTGTATGTGGATGGTTTTATATTATGCTCTTGAATCTGTATAATCAATACTGTTAAAAATGTCTGTACTGCCCAGAGACATTTACAGATTCAATTCAGTCCTCATTAAAATACCAATATTATATTTCACAGAGCTAGAAACAATTCTGTACTTCACTGGGAACCAGAAAGGAGCCCAAATAGCCAAAATAATCCTAAGCAAAAGAAGAAGGCTGGAGGCATCACATTACCCAGCTTCACACTATATTATAAGACTACAGTAACCAAAACAGCATGGTATTGACACAAAAATAGAGACATAGACCAATGGAACAGAACAGAAAACCTACATATAAAAACATCTACCTAGAATGAACTAAGCGTCAACAAAGCTGACGATAATTCACACTGGAGAAAAGAAGCTCTATTCAATAAATGGTACTGGGAAAATCAGATAGCCACAAGCAGAAGAATAAAAAAGAACCTCATCCCTTACCACTTACAAAAATTAATTTAAGATGGATAAAAGATTTAAATGTAAGGTATGAAACCATACAAAGTCTCATAGAAAATGTAGAAAAAACTCTTCTAGGCATCTGCTTAGGCATAATAATGTATGATTAAGCCCTCAAAGGCAATTACAGCAATAACAAAAACAAGTAAATGGAATTTGATTAAATTAAAAAGCTTCTTTAGAGGAAAGGAAATAATCAACAGATCAAATAGACAATGTACAGAATGGGAGAAAATATTCACAAACTATACATCTGATAAGGGATTAATATTCTACAAAGAACTCAAACAAATCAGTAAGAAAAAACAAACAATCCTATTAAAAAGTGGGCAAAACATATGTATGGTATTTTCAAGAGAAGATAGACAAATGGCCAACAAACATGTGAAGAAATGCTCAACATAACTAACCATCAGGAAAGCAAATTACAGCCACAGTGAGATTTTACCTTATCCCTGTTAGAATGGCTATTATTAAAAAGTCCAAAAATAATACATGCTGGTATGGATGCAGAGAGAAAGGAACACTTGTACACTGTTGATGGGACTACAAGTTAGTACAACCTCTATGGGAAACAGTATGGAGATTTCTCAAAGAACTAAAAGACCTACCATGTGATTCAACAATCCCACTTCTGGGAATCTAACCAAAGGAAAAGAAGTCATTTTATCAAAATGACACCTGTTTGAATGTCCATTGCAGCAAAATCCACAATTGCAACGAAGCACAATGAACCTAAGTCCCCATCAATTCGCAGAGAGATTAATAAAATGGATATATATATATATATATATATATATATAATGAAATACTCAGTCATAAAAAGAAATGAATTAACATCTTTTGCAGCAATTTAGATGGAACTGGAGACCATTATCCTAAGTGAAGTATCTCAAAAATAGAAAAATAAGCACCACATGTGCTCCCTAATAATTTGGAACTAATTAATGGGTACACATGGGCATAGAGAGAAATAAAAGTCATTAAAAATCAAGAAGGGGGAAAGGAGAAAGTGGATAGGAAAAAAAAAAAATCCAACCCAATGGGTGCAATGAACACTATTCAGTTGATGGATACACTAATAGTTCTGACTGAAGCATTATAAAATCTTTCCACGTACAAAGAATAATTTGTGCCTCCTTAGCATTTTGAAATTAAAAACCATCTATAATACATTTTTTCTACCTCTTCCCATAAGATAGTGATCTTTCTAAGAGTTTTGGTAATACCTGTGCTTTCCTGCAACTCAATCTTGGGGCTGGTTAGTGATTGAAGCATTTGATTACAGGCCTCTCATGATTACTAACCTGTATTTCTCTAGGACAGAATCCTTTTGCATTAAATTCATCCTTAAACCCAAACCTTTAAATGGTTAGGTTTTATAAAATGATTCAGGAGCAGGTGTGTGTATATGTATGTGTGTGTTTAAGAGAATTAGAGTCTGCCTCTTTCGGGCTGATAATTCACAATACAAAGAGCTTAGCTTTACACTCAGATCTTGTTGCAGTTTGAAGACAAAAGCAAAGTTCATGAGCTCTGGGAAATGAAGACCTTTTTCCTCCCAATTATACAGTGTCGAGTTTCAGCAGGTTTTCCTTTGTGAGGAGTCAAAAAGAAAGTCATCTTACCAATACATTATTGGTTTTTAAAAGTTTAACATCTATTTTGCTTCTACTTAGTATGGTGTTTTGATAGCCTTCTTTTAGTGGTACACTTAAAATCTCATTTTGGTTCAACATTTAAAAAATATAATTTGGTTCATAGTTACATTTTTTCTATATATTCTTTAAAATAATCTATGTGTACATCTATGTGATTATATCCAATATTTAAGAAAATCACTTATTTACACAGATCATTTCTGTAAAGGCATTCCTGTACAATGGTTGTTCAAAGTGACACATGGCAGAATTTCTTTGAAGTATAGAATTGCACTCAGCTGCCTTCATGCAGTGCAATCTAAAATAATTACCATCAATGTCCAACTTCTACCTTGTAAGGCCCAGAGTGTAGCAGAGAATTCAAGAGGAAAATAAATTAAGTGTGCAACCTTGTTCAAAGCCTCTCTTTTTCTCTTCTTTCTATACTACTAGTATAAAAACTTCACTAAACAACTATTATTTATATACATAGAAGAGGCTATGGCTTCTTATATCAAACTTGCCCTATAAAATACTCTGGGATGGAAATATATTTGAAGATAGCATCCAGAGTTTTTTCAGTGATCCAGATTTACTTGCATTATTTTCTGCCTCTCATGAACATATGTGGGATACCTACATGATTTAATATTCAAAAAGAATTGGTTTTTGAAAACATGGCTATGAACTATAATAATGTATTTGCTTTCACTGAATGAATATGGAAAGTAGATGAGTTGGTGTTGAGGATTCTTACACTGATTGCTCATATTTTAGAGTATTTGCTGCATGGAAAAAAGCCCTAATAGTAATACCTGCTACTAATATTTGAAACTTATGGCTTTTTAAAGCAGAAAAAATTTTTGAAAAAAATTCAAGTTAATTTTGACAATCTGGTGATATTGTATATCTTTAAAATACACATGAAATATTTTAATTAGAAATACTAAAAACCTTAGCTTTTGAATCTTTTGACTACAAACTTCTCAATTATTTCCAAATAGAAACTTTCAAAACATTTTAATCTAAAATTTATTTTAGTTAGGTGGAAAACATAATATTACTTCTAAAATGGAGTTTTTTTAAGAGTTTTTAGAACATTATCGATATGTTATAAAAATCAGTATTAATTTGTTTAGATATTTAAAATTCAAATTTGTAATGAGAACATAGCTTGGTCCTTATATGAGGGAAGCAGGATGTGGGAAATGGTGGAGAGAAAGAAAATAAACAACTGTCTACAATACATAATGATGCAATTAAATTATTACCTTTTTTGGGGAAAACACCAACTTTTGAAAACTACTTTACAAATACAAATATACAAACTACATACTTGCATGCAAACATGAATAGCTCACTCTTTGAAAAACTGATTAGAATAATTTTCCATGAATAATATGACTTATTTGAGAAAAGGCAATTAACCTAATTTTGAACCTGAAAACGAAAAACTGAATTTCTTTGAAAAATATATGTAATTGATTGAATTACAAATGGCGGCAGAGAAACAGCTTCCCTGCAACTGGGCACAACGAGTCTGGGGAGACAAGACTCCAGGCATCTCTGGGCGGTGGGATCTGCCTATGAACATCCCTTTGAGGATATAGGGAGCCAGCAAGGGACTTCTGGACCCCAGGAGGAGGACAAAAACAGTGGAAAACTGGCCAGTGGCTGCGTGTGTTCGATCGACCTAAACACACCGGCAACCGTAAGTACAAGCAGCAGTGAGACTGCAAACCAGAAAGACCTTACCTGTGAACTGTTTCGGTGTTCTTGGACTTGGCACTCAGTTGAGCTGCCTTGGGGAGAGCTTGAGCAGGACTGTGGATAACGTTGGGCATTGTCTGGGGCCCCAGAATCAGCCACTGAGCTGGGCGAAGTAAGCCATTGAGAAAGAACTGCATGGGCAAGCTCTGCCCTCAGGGTCCCAGAGTAAGGATCCTGCGGGACAAAGTAACCTAGTGACTGAGCAGCCTAAAGGCTGGGACTGAACTTCCCTACAGCCTTAATCCCTAGGGGCAGAGTGAGGTGGTTTTGGCACACTGGAGCCTTGGGCTGTTGCCCTGGGTAGAGTGCCTTGATGTCACAGCTCATAGCAAACTCAAACTCCTGGGCTTGTTGCCGCCCAGAACTCCATAAGAGCTGTGCAGCGACCCCCGACCAGTGACCCGCACCCACCAGGCCTCCACATTCCCTGACGAGGAACTGCACGAGCCATGCAACCCTGCACCCTCCCTCCTGTGTCCTCCCAGCCTCCCCACATGCCCGTTCAATTGGCCTTGGACTCTGGTAGCTGTGTGCCCTCTGGATCCCTCCAGAGCCCTCCCTGCCTCTGCACTGTGCCCTTCTCCTAGCCAGAGACTGCTGGAGCCTTGGGCTTGCTGTGCCAAAGTCACCAGGCGCCAGGCACTTCCAGAACCATGAGCACCCCCCCCCGCCTTGTTGCTGGATCCAGGTGTGTCACACACTGGAGCTGCTTCCACAACCAG
>CAUYPK010020209.1:0-11279 GCA_963574355.1 Loris lydekkerianus | reverse complement strand
AAAATTAGAGCAGAATTAAATGAAATTGAAAACAAAAGGATTATACAACAGATCAATAAATCAAAAAGTTGGTTTTTTGAAAAGGTCAATAAAATAGATAAACCTTTGGCTAACCTAACCAAAAAAAAAAAAAAAAGAGTAAAATCTCTAATTTCATCAGTTAGAAATGGTAATGATGAAATAACAACAGACTCCTCGGAAATTTAAAAAATCCTTAATGAATATTACAAGAAACTTTAATAGAAACTTCTTAGAAATATGAAAATCTGAAGGAAATTTACCAATACTTGGAAGCACGCCAACTTCCACTTCTTAGCCAGAATGAAGTGGAAATGTTGAACAGGCCTATGTCAAGTTCTGAAATAGCATCAACTATACAAATTCTACCTGACACATTTTCTTAGAGTTCTTTTAACTAGACTTTTAATGGTCAGGAAATGTAATCATGGGTGCTCTTTATGCCTGATTCGGTGTTATTTACATACTGGGAGTTTGGCCGTGTTTGTTTGTGGTTTATTACAGATGTCAGTGAGTGGAGGATTTTTATTGTCACATGGGAAGACTGTTACAAATAATTGATGTTATCTTTTTAGGTAGTGGTATTTTAACTATGATGTCTACATAGAGTGCAAAGTGAGATGCAGAACTCTGATGGCTCTGACATAAACCACCAGTGTGTCCCTTGAGTGCCATTAGAGAGTAATTCCAGCTTCTTACTTTTTAAAAACATGCCAAAAAAATTTTCACCAAAGGAAGGTATATAGCTATATTAAGAAGTACAGTAGTTTTAGAATCTATCCCCAGTTTCTCTTGCCAGAAGTAAACACTTATGATTGTTAGCTTTTTCTTCTGATTTTAACATTTTCTTTCTAAATAATATGTGTAGCCAATTGTATCTTTAATGGTGGCTTTAATCAGAGTACCATCTTATGTGCTCTTCTCCCACTGTAACACTGATACTCCTTCCATCCAGAGGTGGTGTTCATGTTTCTTCTTCTTGAATCAAGGTGGGCCTATGACTATGATAAAATGGTACTTTGTGGTTTTAGTGATGAGGTCATAAAGGAATGACATATCTTCCACATGGGGGACAATTGCCTGTGGAATCCCGAGCCACCACATTAAGATGTCTGAGGCCCCTATGCTGTAAAGAAGTTCTTGGAGCATAGAAAGGTGTAGGTGTTCCAGCCAGCAGCCCCAGATGAGGTTCCAGCAACTGGCAGAATCAACTTCATATATGCGAGAGATAATAATAAAATTATGGTCATTGTTTTAAACCACTGATAATGGGGAGATTTGTTTTACATCAATAGATAACTGAAACATTCATATGTATTGCTATTCAATCCATTAACTTTAGACATAATTTATTGTCCGTTTTTCATAGTACTTGAACACAAAGCTCTTTGTTCTTTCTCCTTTGTTTTCTCATTCTATTTTTTTTTTTTTTTTTTTTTTTTTTTTTGTTCTTTGAGACATGGTCTCTCTATGTTGCACAGGCTAGAGTACAGCAGCATCGTCATAGCTCACTGCAACCTAAAACCCCTGGGCTCAAGCAATCCTCTTGTCTCAGTCTCCAAGTAGTTGGGACTATGAAACATTTCACGAAGCTTGGCTAATTTGTCTATTTTTTTATAGAGATGGGGTCTTTCTTTTTTTTAGGATAATCTTGAACTCCTGGTCTCAAGCAGTTCTCCTGACTCAGCCTCCTGAGTAACTGGGAGTACGTTTGGCTGATTAAAATTTTTTTTTTATCTTTTGAGCCATCACATCTGGCTGATTTTTTTTTTTTTTTAAATTTCTGTGTAGATGGGGGTCTCATTATGTTGCTCCAACTGGTCTAAAATCCCAGGCCTTGAACAATCTTCTGCCCTTAGCCATCCAAAGAGCTAGGATTATGAGCTGTTACATCTGGCCTCCTCTCCCTCGCCTTCTTCTTCTTCTTTTTTTTTTTCTTTTGTCCCTCTCAGTAGAATGCCTTGGTGTCACAGCTCACAGCAACCTCAAACTCTTGGGCTTAAATGATTCTCTTGCCTCAGCCTCCCAAGTAGCTGGGACCACAGGCACCCGCCACAATGCCCAGCTATTTTTTTTGTTATAGTTTTCATTGTTGTTTAGCAGGCCTGGGCTACATACACCATACCTGGGTATATGTGGCCGGTGCCCTAACCCCTAAGCTTCGGGCACTGAGCTTTCTGGTACAATTTTATATCGTTAAAATAATATAAATCTTGGTTAAGTTAATCATTGTATTGCATTCTTATGTCACTATGTATTCTTATGCTAATAATATAATATACCTTGTTCCCTTTCTTAATTCTTGTTTACCTTAAGTGATTTAGTAATTGCCTTAATTTTTTATTTTACTTTATTTATATTTGAAATTTTAAGGTCAGTTTATTAAATTCAATGATGAAAGTTTTCAGAGATATTCTCCTGAAAATTATTTTTGTTTTAGAAAAAAAGAAAGGAAAATCAAAACCTTCCAAGCATAACCACAGATGCTGTGGCAGTCAAGCCTCTCTGCAGATGGGGGTAGTTCATTAGTTGGTGAGTCACTGGGTCAGCAGGATTGTCATCATCATCCTTCAGCTCCAATTCACCAATTTTCTGGAACAGAGACTCATCTACTTCCACATTGTTTCCAGTATCCTGCAAGAACTGATATCAGATGTGTCAAGATTATGACCTGTTTTAAACTGTTTCCCATTTAATTTATTTTTTTCCTGCTTGTTCTTCTTTCATCCATTTCTTTTTAACTTCCAAAAGTTCTGCATCAACCTTGGCTTTCCAATTGAAGAAATTCTCAGTTGTAACAGGAGTACCATGGTAATTGCTTTTCAGCTTCTTCTGCTTCTTTTTCTTTTTGTTTCTTTTCTTCCTCACTAGAGTAAAAATCATCACCATTCCAAGATTTTCTTTAGCCTGTAATGCTAATAATTTTTAAATGTCTGAGATATCATTATTGTCTATATTTTTCTGGGAGAATTTTTCATAAAGACATGAGCTTCAGCTGGGTGTTTTTTAAACTTGAGGGAAGTCTGGACAGTTTCACCATTTTCTCCAGCCTAAGATGTCATAGTTATAGTGAAGCTGGGTGGATTTTCTGATAACACTGTGAAGGAGTCGGGGTAGATAGACTCCAGAGCCCCTAGCTCCTCATCATAATCTGTCATTGTAGCTCTGGCTGCTGCCCATGGATGACCCAGACACCCAGGCAGTGCTCGGCAGTCCAGACCATGGCTGCACTGGGAGAGCAGGCAGCGACTGGCAGGGCAGGACAAATTGGCTTAATTTTTAATCTGCTTAATTTATTTTTTACACTATTTTCTTGTCATTCCAATAATCTTCAGTAAAATTTTCTATAAGGTTAATTATAAGAGGTGATCTACCAATTCCAATTATTATTCTTGGAATCGTCCTACCTGGAAACTTCTGTTTTCTCTCTGCCTTGTTTTGTGGCTTTCTAGGCATTATTCCCAACCGTCATCCTGAGGCGACCATTTGCTATCCTTTTGGAAAACTTCTTTGACATTTATCCAGTTTGGATTTCTTGTTTCTTAGATTTCATGTTTCCTTCTTGTTTAGTTTAATACTTTCTTTTGTGGAACACATTCTCTGTATTAAGAAAGATATGCCACAGCAAAAGACGTGATAATGACAACCCCACATAAACCTCTGCAGTCCAGGTCAGAAAAGGTAGCCAAAAATCTGGGAGACCTTGCACATCTGGAAATAAATGTTATCTTTGACACTTAAAATGTGGCACTTAAAAAATTAAAGTTTCTTCACAGCAACTTTGCTTAAGTTTGAAAGGAAATTTTTAGCTACTGGTCAAAGCTGGGAACTCCTTTAAGAAGGTAGACACATCCATTTCAGAGGAATAAGCTAAATTTGGATGAGAGAAATGAAGAGTAACTGGCCCATAATAGGGAAGAAAGGATTGCCACTTTCCAGAGTATAGATGGGGGAAGTAGATACGTATTTCTGAGAATCATTTGTGAAATGAAATTGGGAAAATTAGAACCCTCACACATGGCTGGTAGAAATGCAAAATGGTTCAGCTGCTGTGAAAAATAGTTGGGAAGTGCAAAAAAAAAAGAAAAAAAAAAAAAGGTAAAACATAGAATTACCACGTGCCCCAGAAATTGTACTCCTAGGCTTATTGCAGAGAATTGAAAACAGGTGTTCAAATGAATATTATACAAAAATGCTTACAGAAGCACTATTCACAATAGTCAAAGGTCAAAAATAACCCATGTTTATAGGGGATGAATGGATAAATAATGTGTGGTATATCCACACAATGAAATATTATCCACCTGTAAAAGAGAATAAAGCATTGACACAAGCTATGATGTGGCTGAACCTTAAAAGAATTATTCTAAGAAGCCTGGCACAAAGGTCATACACTGTATAATTTCATTTAACTGAAATACATTGAACAGGTAAATTCATAGGGACAGGAGCTGGGGATGGAAAGAATGAATGAAGAGTAATAAAAGTGTTTTGGAACTAGGTACAGGTAGTAATTGCACATTGTGAGCATTCTAAATGCCACAGAATTGTTCACTTTAAAATGGTCCATTTTATGTTGTGTGAATCTCACAAGCTTAACCTGCACAGGGGAAGTGGAGAAGTAACTAACCTCTAATAGTGAGCCTGTATTAAAGATTATTACTTTCTAGACTAGCGGGGGAAGTAGACAAATACATTTGAGAGAAGTGTCTTGAATAGACACAAAGTTAGCACTGAAATGTGTTTGTGTAAGACATCCATTTTGACTTTATAGAAAACTGCTTTTCTTACTGCTTTTATATAATATAATGTTTTGGATTCAAGAATATTTTAGAGAGATGAATAGTGTTCTGGCTAGATCAGCTGTCCCTGAGCCACACAAATATATTTTGTGATCCAATGAGAATATCTGAGAAAGAAAATGAAATTTAAATGGTTAAGTACAAGGTAGAATATTTAGGAATTTCTACATTGAAAATAGAATTTACCAAATATTTTTAAAAAAACACAAACTTATAATTAAAAATAAAATAAGAGGTGAAGAACAAATGACAAGGTGAATAAGAACTCCATCCTGATGGCTCTCTGCCCTGCTGGGTGCATTTGTGTGTGCAGAGTGAATGAATGTGCGCTCCCTCATGCTAAGCATCTTTTTAGCATGAGGGAGCGCTTGCCAAGAAGGCCAGCCCAACCAGCAGCAGAGCTGTTATTAAGCTGTAGCCCCAGAGCCTCCCAGTTTTATTTTGTTGTTTCTAGGATGCCAGAGCTGTGCAGTTCTGAGGCAACTTTCTTTCCAAGCAATTAAGTCTCCTATTTCAGAAGCCACAAAAAGGAAGTAAATAAGAAGGGGGAGGCAGCGGCGTGCTGAGGGCTTCCAGATTATTTATTACTTTAATAAATCCGGGTTCCTCCCAGACCGCCTCAGACTCCTGTTTCTGTCAAGCTCCTGAGGACAAACAACCGCTTAATTGTAGGGTTTGTGGGCCGAGGTGGACGCTCCGCGCGGTTTATTGTGCTGGAAAGGCTGTTAAGACAACGTGATAGTGCCCTGGCTGATAAGTCATTAAGCAGAAATTAAAAGCAGAAAACTTCCAAGTACCTTCCAAGTAACCTTTTAAAGGCGCCGCTGGTTGAGTTGGGAGCCGATTGGGAGGCTCAGGGCAGGTTGAGGAAGGTCATCCGCGGAGAAGGAGCGTAGGCGAGGCTGGCTTTGGAACCGTGTCCCGCTGTCCTGAGGGCGTCGCCTCTCACTTGCTCAGTCCCCGCAGTGGCTGTCCTGCCTGGAGACGGGAGGGCACCGGGCACCTGGTGGTATCGCTCAAACTCGCAGCGTATAGGTGCTGGCTACCAACTGCGAGAAGACAGCGTGGGACCTGTTTAGATCCCTGGCAGGTGAAAGACAAGTTGAGCTTGGAACACTGGCACCCAATCCCAGCTGCTGTGTTTCCCTGGGAGCAGAAAACTCTAACCTCAGGGAATCAGTCTTGAGTTCCTTCAGGCAGTGTGATGTTCTCTTTCTGACCAGAGTACACGTTCTCCCAACTGGGTTTAAGAAATAGACTAACCAAGAAACTCTGAATGATGGCCAATCAAATGGTCACTACTTCTAACAGTATGACAGAAGTTGAGAGCAAGTGAATAATAATAAGGGAATGCAAATTTCAACTTGCCTTTACTTTCTATTCTACTGAACTGGTCTATCTTTGCCTACACCTTCCCACTCTCCAGTCTTTTCACCTCATCTCTCTTTCTTGCTTTTAGTACACTTTAATTTTTAGCAGTTTTAGGTTCACAGCAAAATTGAGCAGAAGGTACAGAGGCTTCCCATATACCTCCTACCCCCACAATACCACAACCCTCCACCCCATCACTGTCCCCCCTACAGTGATACATTTGTTCTGAGGGATGGACATTCACCGACTGTCATTATCACCAGAGTCCACCGTTCACATTAGGGTTCTCTTGGGGTTGTATAATCTTGTATTTGAACTGTAGGGGGGGGGGGCAAAACTTTACCTCTACCCTCTTAGAGAGTCTCTGGCTGGGCCTGAGAGTTAAATTGATTAATGAGAGAAGCATGCAGATTTTTACACATGCACAGTAGCCTCCATAGGAAAATGAAGACCCAAAGAAGGGAGAAACCTGTATAATAAGCTGGGCACAGTGGCAGTTGTGGAAAGTGGCTAACATGTAAGAAGAGGCTACAGGAAGAAAAGACTTATCTTAACAATGTTTGTACAGGCATTTTGAGCCTTGAATCCCCATATTTGGTGGGGAAAATGATATGTTTGTACAGACATTTGAGCCTTGAATCCCCATATCTAGTGACAAGAATACGTCCTTTTATTCTGGTACAGAGAGGGCATCCTTCACATAAGAGGTTTCTCCTATTCCTGGGAAAATGAAGAGAAAAAAATGTTTATTTGCTCTTGGTGGAAAAAGGTCAGAGTGAACTTTTTGTATCTGTTATTTATTTATTTTTTTTAAGTGTCTCAGTTCAAAACGATCCTTACGCCAAAGTGGCATATTTTAGGGTGGCATGTTCTGCCACTCTTCAGGAATAACATGTGGTGACATATATCTACCACTATAGTATTACAAAAAATGGTTTTACTGCCCTAAAATCCTCTGTGCTCCCTCTCTGTATCTCTTCCTCCCTCCAACCTCTGGCAACCAATGATCTTTTTTACTGTCTTCATAGTTTTGTTTTTTCCCAGAATGTCACATAGTTGGAATCGTACAATAGGAGCCTTTCCAGATGGTCTTCTTTCACTTAGTAATGTGCATTTAGGGTTCCTCCATGGCTTGTCTTGGCTAGATAGAGAATTTCATTTTAGTGCTGAATAATGGTCCACTGTCTGGATGTACGACAGTTTAATCAATGCAGTTGCCTGCTGAAGGGACATCTTGGCTGCTTCTAAATTTTGGAAACTATGAACAAAGCTTCAATAAATATCCTGGTGCAGAGTCTTATGTGGACATGTGTTTTCAAGCCCTTTGGGTAAATATAAAGGAGTGCAATTGCTGGATCATATGGTGCCATGGACTCCCAAGTTCATATGTTGAACCACTAATCCCTGGTGTGATAGTATTTGAAGATAAAGCTTTGGGGAGATAATTAGGTCAGGAAGTGGCACATCGTGAATGGGATTAGTGTCTTTATAAGAAGGTACACATGAGAAATGGTCTCTGTCTGTCTGCTGTGTGAGGATACAGCAAAAAAGGCAGAGATAGGTTAAACAGGACCTTGGTGAGAATTCTCACCAAGAACCCAACTATGCTGGCTCCCTGATCTTGGATGTCCAGCCTCCAGAACTACAAGATATAGATGTTTCTTGTTCAATCCACCCAGTCTCAGGTATTCTGTTACAGATCACAATGGGCTAAAATATATGGTAAGGTTAGTTTTAGAAGAAAGTACCAAACTGTCTTCCACAGTGGCTATATCATTTTGAATTTCCACCAGCAAAGAGCGAGAGTTCCTGTTGCTCCACATCATTACCCGCGTTTAGTGTTGTCAATAATCAGGAGTTTGGCCATTCTCATAGGTATATGTAAGTTTCTCATTGATGCCTCATCTCTTTTAAAATCTCTCTTATATATGTTGCTCCTCCTTGTCCGTCCTTCATGGTAGTTTGTGACTTTTTTTCTTTTTGCTATTGCCTCAACCGCCCCATTTCCTTGTTCTTCCTATCATTCATTTTTGTCTCTTTAATTCCTTTCTAATAATTTACTCATATTCCTCCTTTCCACTCTTTCTTTCATGTGTTTGCTTTTACCTACATTTTCCCCCTTGTCCAACCCAACTTTCATGAAATTAAAGAGTAATATATATATAAGTAAAAATACATATATATAATATATACATATATGTATTTCCAGTATATTTTAGTTGTGTTGAATATATTAGTTAGCTTTTAATAAAAATAACAAGTGTTGCCCATTTTAGATTTATTTTAGGGAAACATCACCAAATAAGTCAAATTCCTTTTTGTAGGTAGCTCTTGACTTACTTTTTTCTATAGGGTCATTAAATCTCAAAAGCTATTTCTTTTGATTGCCTATCCCATTATTAGTCTGTTTCTCATCTACCCACAAGGATTTTTAGTAATGGGGAAAAATAGATTCTGAACCTTTTTCTAATCCTTTAAAAGATGATATGCTCAATCTTGTATTTCTCAGATTGAAACTGAATCTTATTTTCTCTTTTTATTCAGTATTTGAAAGTACTGTTTTCCCCTAATAATGTGTGGGGCCCGGAATGCCAGGTCTCTTATCCTGGCCTATCTAACTGTCCAGATGCAGACTGCTGTACTACTTTGCTCAGGATCAACTCCCCCTGAGGTGCTGAAGGGCAATTCATCTTAGCAGGGGAGAGAGAGAGAGAGAGAGAGAGAGAGAGAGAGAGAGAGAGAAAGAAACAGTCTTCGTAGGAGAATAAATCTTAGCAGTCTTTGTAGAAGGGCGTTGGGCAGGTGCCCTCAGAGCAGGAGGAGCAAAAGAGAGCGAGGGAGTCTGGAGAGAATGAGAGAATGAACTAACATCTCCTGCAGCTACTTAGAGAAGTGATTCCATGGCTATTTGCAACACAGGTGCAGAAATTGCCAAGCACTAGTGCTCATGCTGTCGTGCTCTGCTGCTCTCATGTTAAGGAGAGCCAAATCCCTTCCCCATATCATTATTACCAAGGTGTTATCAAGATGTTATATCACAGGTGTTTCTTATAGTTACAGAGCATTCAAAGCTTAACTCTCACTTCTTCCCTTGAACTATATGGTCTCCTACATAATGCACTTGAGCGAATAACTGAAGGGCCTTGTCCATGCAACTCTTTGTTTCTACTGTTTCTCTCTACCTATATTCTGTCATTGTTAAGGAAAATTACTCAAAACTTGGAAATAAGGAAGAATGATCCTGCATACTTTTTAAATGTCGTATTAGAGTATTTTATAACAAATGCACCTAAGAGTCATCTTACATTCTGGAGGAAGATAACTTTGTTTGGCTTATTATTTATTTCACTACAGTTCAGACTCTGCAAAGTTTGACATTAAATTGTAGAAGATGGATATGTTGCAAATGATTTTTATTAGGTAGAAAAGATACCTACCTTCAAAATCTATTGTTTTATTGCCTTGTGGGTCAATGACCAGTTTTCAATCTTAGTCTTTTTTCCCCACTAATGCATATCAGTTTCTCAAATTCTGCTTTAAATCAGTTTTACCATACTGCTGATTCCTTCATTAAGGAACTACATATATCTTTGACTGACATTTCTACCCATTTGAGAGTTAACTTTAGAAAAATGTCCTGATACCTTTAAGTTTAGTTCAAGAGACATCTAATGCAGTGGCCTTCCCTTGTAACTTCTGCATCATCCATCTTGCCTTTCACAGTCATTTTGTAATTGATTTAAGTGAGTTAATATTTCTATATTTAGAAAAGTATACTGCCAGGCTATCCGGCAGGTCCAGAAGAGGGGAGAGCAGGGCCAGCCTGACTCTGTTCCCGGGGCTGAGCAGGATGGTGAGGGTCGCAGCCCAAACAGGAACACACGGAGCCGGGAATCTGTTGAAGCAGGAACTCAACTTTATTGCATCAAGCAGCCGCTTATATAGAGCATGGGGAAGGGGCGGGGAAAGGAGGTGGGGGATGAGGTGGTGTGATGGGTGGTAACAGGGTTGGGCCAATGGCATGGTACCACGTCGGCTGTATCTAGGTAGAGGCAGTTTCAGGCTGAGCCTTGCTGAGTCATTGCTACGCAGAAGTAGCTCAATGGATTTACTTCTAGTTAGCCTCGGGAAGTTGCACTAGGCCTCAGGCACATGGCAGGGCCCAACAATTCCCTCTTTTGTTTTTTGTATGGTGGAAAAACATAGCCCCTGTCTTAGGTTGTCTGCTCTTGCAGTTTCAGTCTTACCTGTTATGGGGATACAAACATCAATGGTTTGGTCCCTGTCTTAGGCTGACTGAACGTAGAGTGATCTTACCCGTCTTTGGGTACTATGAATGTAATCCACCATGCAGCCTCTCCATATCCTGTCTTAGGTTGTCCCAATTTTGGGATCTTACCCGTCATTGGTGCTATGGAGGGCAGTGAAGAATAATAGTTAGATTCTTGGTTAATGAGCTGGTGATATCGGACCTTGACCTGATTTAATTGCCTCTAACCTTTTTTAAGAATACAGGGCCCACAGGTGATAAGTAACATAAGGGTAAGGGTCAGGGGAAGAAGGTAGGGTAAAAAACCATATAGGCCCATCCACAGGGGATTTTCTGAAATTTCTTTTCTTCTCTTTTCTAGATCTTGAAGTGTTTTGATCTTGTTTGGCACAATCCCAAATCTGTTGGCGTAAAAGCAGCACTTCTGCAAAAATAAACAGATGCCTCCCTTTTTGGCAGTTAATAGGTCTAATCCCCTTGTTGTTGGGGCAAGTAAGGTCTCTTGCCAGAACCCAAATGAGTTTTTTCTCATTTTGAGGAAAAACACATCTGAAACCTCTCCCTGCTGTGAGGAGTGGGTCTTGTCCTCTCCACCCTCCCGTAAGTGTATCTCGCCATCGGACCCAGATGGAACTATAGGTCACCAATGAAGACCATGCTTTTGAAAGGGAGATAAGTGTGGGTCTTCTTTGGAACAATTTAAGATATTTAGTGTGAATAGAGCCTTTTTCAATTGATTGTGAGGGGGTATAGACTCCCCCTTTTGTTTTTGTAATTGACCCTTAAGGGTTTGATTGAATCTTTCAATGATAGCTTGA
>CAUYPK010020207.1:0-46867 GCA_963574355.1 Loris lydekkerianus | reverse complement strand
TTTGGATTTTTTTTAAATAAGTAAATTTCTTATTGACGGCAACTAAATGGTGTTTGTAGCATTTTTATCATACAGTAGATTCCATCCATTCACTATACTTTTCTGAGTTGTCCTACATGCAAGTACATGTTTTTAATGTTGTCTGTCTTCTGTGCTGTTCCTGTAAGTTTGCTATTAAAATACATTAAACTGTAAAAAAAAAAAGAAAGAAAAGAAAAAGAAAAATACCAATAACTGTAGAAGATCCGTCCAAGTACTTTA
This sequence comes from Loris lydekkerianus, assembly GCA_963574355.1. Classification (NCBI taxonomy): domain Eukaryota; kingdom Metazoa; phylum Chordata; class Mammalia; order Primates; family Lorisidae; genus Loris; species Loris lydekkerianus. The sequence continues at coordinate 46,606 of CAUYPK010020207.1, read as the reverse complement.
AACCTATCAGCTTTTGCCTTGAGGTCCCACCCCATCTGTGGTTCCTAACATGAATGAAGCCCAAATTCTCACTATCCACTATAAGAAGCTCGCAAAGCCAGAGACCCAGAATTTACACTACACCTGACTCAGCAACACAAGTAGATGACTCTGTACAAGCACTCAAGTAATTTTGCCCCTAAAGCAACAGAAAGTATTTGCATCCAAATTACTCCAGAAAAACTAAGCCTAAGTCTAGGGCAGGAAGGAGGAGGAGAGAGAACAATGGTTAAAATATATCAAACAGTTAAAGATACACAAAAACAATTTCATTATTAAAGGCATAAAAGATCTATTGGACAGGGAAGTCAAAACTTCTCCCTTTAGTAAGTATGGTAGATTTAGTCAAATTTCTCAAAATAATAATAATAATAACAACATATTTCTTCTGAATTTACCCTCTACCTAAATCTTGGCAAGCATTTTATTTGTTTGTTGTTGTTTGAGACAGAGTCTCACTCTGTCACTCAGCTAGAGTACACTGGTGTCATCATAGCTCACTGCAACCTCAAACTCCTGGGCTCCAATGATCCTCCTTCTCCCTCAGCCTCTTGAGTAGCTGAGGCTATAGGCGTGCACCACCATGCCCAGCTAATTTTTTCTATTTTCACTAGAGACAGGGTCTCACTCTTGCTCAGGCTAGCCTCAAACTCCTGACCAAAAAAAAAAAGGATTACAGGCATGAAGGCCAGGCATGGTGGGTCACACCTGTAATCCCAACACTCTGGGAGACCGAGGCGGATGGATTGCCTGAGCAACCCTACATGACCAAGGAAAGAATCAGTGAGGTTGGAAACATGTCAATAGAAACTTCCCAAATTGATATGCTAAGAGAAAGAAAAATGGGGGAAAAAGACAGAACATCCAAAAACTGTGGAACAATTTCAGAAGTTGAAAAATATGGCTCAGCGCCCGTAGCTCAGTGGTTAGGGCGCCAGCCACATACAACAGGACTGGTGGGTTCGAACCCAGCCCAAGCCTGCTAAACAACACTGACAACTACAACAAAAAAATAGCTGGGTGTGGTGGTAGGTGCCTACTTGGGAGGCTGAGGCAAGAGAATTGCTTAAGCCCAAGAGTTTGATGTGGTTGCTGTGAGCTGTGGTGCCACGCACTCTACCAAGGGTGACATAGTGAGACTCTGTCTTGAGAAAGAAAAAAAAATAAGTTGAAAAATACACATAATTAGAATATCAGAAGAAGACAGTGAACACATCACAGAAGAAATATCAGAAGTAAGATGGGCATAATGACCCACCTGTAATCCTAGCACTTTGGGAAGCAGGGTGGAAAAATTGCTTGAGCTCAGGAGTTCAAGACCAGTCTGCACAAAATCAAGACCCCCATCTCTATTTAAAAAAAAAAAAAAAGCAATAAATAAAGTGAAGATATATACTAAAAAGTAGAACCAAAAGAAAGAGAATGGTGGATAAGAGAGAAAAAACTTTTGTAAAATAGTGGATGAGTCCAAAATGATGAATGTCTGAAATAGAGAAGGAAGGAAAAATCATAAAACCATCAAGAAATATTACACAAAATTTCTCTAGAGCTGAAGGATATATATAGACAAGAATATCTACATGGGTAAAGATATATATAGACAAGAATATCTACATGGGTATTCTAAATAATGAGTGAAAAAGAAGAACACCAAGATACAATGTCATGAAACGTCAGCACATGAGGATAAACATCATACAAGCTTCTAGCCACAATGACAAAGAACAGGAATCAGAATGGCATCAGACTTCACAACAGTCATATTTCATGCCAGAAGACTATGAAATGCTTTTGAATTGAGACAAAATGACCCCTTTTAGGGCCAGGCGAGGTGGTTCATGCCTATAATCCTAGCACTCTGGAGGCCAAGGCCAAAGGACTCCTTGAGCCTAGGAGGTGGAGATCAACCTTGGGAAGAAGGAAACTTGTCTCTACTAAAAATAGAAAAATTAGCTGGGTGTTGTGGTCACACTTGTAGTCCCAGCTACTCAGGAGGCTGAGGCAAGAGGATCACTTGAGCCAAGAGTTTGAGCCTGCTGTGGGCTTTGATGATGCCACAGCACTCTAGCCTGAGCAACAGAGTAAGACTCTTGTCTCACAGGAAAAAAAAAAAAACACAAAAAGCTATTGAGGAAGGCACTCAATAGAAGAGAAAATGAGAAAGATAGTGGCTACTAGCTATTGGCATAGAAGACAAAAAAGGAATTCCTAAAATAACAAAAAAAGAAATCGCAGCACATCACCATGCAACAGACCTAGAGAGCAATCGGCCCAGATTAGAGAATTCATAGAAGGGGTGACGTCTAAGAAAGAACATTGAAGAAATTCATTACGTGATGTAGCTAATGTCATTGAAAGAAGTATTTTAGTTCTATCAGAATGTTTAGGGGTAACTCTAGAAAACAAAAGATGTTTGAAAAAGGAAATGTAATCTGAATACATAGTGTACTATGAAGCTCAGCTATGAACAGCATTTATAATCATAATAGCTATAAATGATTTAATCAAAAATTGTGATATGGCTGTAATCAGAAAATGGAGATAAAAAGAAAGGTGATTATCCTCATTGGAGCATGTGTTAATACTTCATTCCTTTTTATGGCTGAATAACATTTCATTGTATGGATATATATTTTTCTCATCCAGTCACCAGTTGGTAGGATGGGTGGATTCCTGAAGCCCTGGGACGGCAAGGGTGCCGAGCTCCTGGGGCAGGAAGGCAGTCAGCTTTCTGAATGCGGTTCTTCCAGCCTCTTTCTCTCCCTGTGTGGTCCTGCACTGGGGTCAGTTATTCAATAGATTTTCCTGGATCCCATTCCGGCCTAGGCCCAGTGAATACCAAGTGAATGCCACAGTCCCCCACTATCCAGGAACTCAGGTACGTTGCTCTGCGACAGCTTTTAATTTATTCTCAAGGCAAAGTCTTTCTATGTTGCCCAGACTGGTCTTGAACTCCTGGCCTCAAGATTCTCCTACCCAAGCTTCCCAAAGTGCTGGGATTACAAGCATGAGCTACTACCCTGACTGAGATCCTCTTTAAACAGATCCTTGAAGAATTTTTGACCGGAGAAAGCAAATACATCATTTTGTAAGTGTCAGCTCTTGCAGTAGCTGAAGCACCTGATCACTCTATCATCCCACTTAGCAAGATCCTTTCAGACCTGTCAATCTTGTAAGGCAGAGAGGCTTAACCACTCACTTGCCTCTGAGTAACACTGGGCGAGTTATTTACTGAGAGGATTAAGAGGAGAAAACAAACTCAGTTCCTTTCTACTAGACTATTCTACAACTCAGAATACTTCTGACACAGATGTATGGGGGTATTTCCCCACACATCAAGCCAGCATCCACCAGCTGGGTGTCCCCCAATGCAATTCAATCCTAACACTACCTACCTGGAGATAGCACCAGATTTTACAGGTTGAGGGCTCAGTCCCACAAGACCACTCCGAGATGCCCGCGGCAAGCCCCAGACTGTTTCACCTGTGCTTTGCCAGGGCAACACTTCACTTCCATTTACCCATATGTTATAAAGGAGATTACAAAGGATACAAATGAAGCGAAGGAAGGAGCTTCCATGCCCTCTCTGTTCAGCTATTCAGAAGCCCCTCAAACCCCATCCCTTTGGGGTTTCATGGAAGCTTTGTCGTGTAGGAATGACTGGCGACTGGTGATCAAGTCATTCTTCAGCCCTTCTCCCTTTCCCAAAGATAGGAGGGGACTGGGACTGAAGGTTCCAACCCTCTAATCATGTGGTTGGTTCCCCTGAAACCACCCCCCACCCAGAGTCTACCCAGAAGCCCCCAGCCACTGGTCAACTCATTAGCATGCAAAAAGACACTATTGATTAGAAGACTTCAAGGATTTTAGGAAATGTAAGACAGAAAAGGGCAGGAAGAACATATGTGTATATTTCATAATATTCCACTTAGCCTCTCTAAATCTCAGTTTCCTCATCTGTAAAATGAACCCAAAAATAGTACAGTAGAACCTCCAAGGTCAACCATCTTCCTACATCAACCACCTCCTCAAGTTGACCTAATTTTCATACACCAGACATGCACCACATGTACTCAATGGAAGTTCCTTATGTTGACCATCTCCTATGTTGACCAGTTTGCTACAGTCCCATGGGTAGTCATCTTACAGAGGTTCTACTGTGTTTGCTTCATAAGAAATAGTACCAATTAACTGAATTCAGTAAAGCAGACACCATATAGCAAGTGCTCTTCAAATATCAACTAAGCTAAACCATCTTGACACTAAAATTCTAGGCTCTAGATTACAATTCCTAAAATTCTTGACCCAACTTTGAGTCATGAAACCAATGAACACTGAATCCTGAGATGAAAAGACCTGTGTAGGCTGGGCAAGATGACTCACTTAATCTTAGCACTCTGGGAGGCAGGAGGATCCCTTGAGCCCAGGAGTTTGAGGTTGCTGTGAACTAGACTGATGCCTCTGTACTCTAGCCTGGGATAACAAAGTCAGACTGTCTCAAAAAAGAAAAAAGAGGGCTGGGCATGGTGGCTCATACCTGTAATTTTAACACTCTGGGAAGCTGAGGCAGGTGGATTGCTTAAGTTCAAGAGTTTGAGATCAGCCTGAGCAAGAATTAGACCCCATCTCTACTAAAAATAAAAAACTGAGTGAGGCAAGAGGATAACTTGAGCTCCAGAGTTTGAGGTTCCTGTAAGCCAGGCGTCCTCAAACTTTTTAAACAGGGGGCCAATTCACTGTCCCTCAGACTGTTGGAGGGCCGGACTATAGTTTAAAAAAAAAAAAAACTATGAACAAATTCCTATGCACACTGCACATATCTTATTTTGAAGTGAAAAAAACCAAACAGGAACAAATACAATCACACCACCGCATGTGGCCCGCGGGTCGCAGTTTGAGGACCCCTGCTGTAAGCTATGATGATGCCACGGCATTCTACCCAGGCTGACAGCTTGAGACTTTGTCTTAAAAAATAAATAAATAGGCTGGGTGCCTGTAGCTCAGCAGGTAGGGTGCCAGCCACATACACCAGAGCTGTCCAAGGGCCTGCCAAACAACAATGACAACTACAACCAAAAAAAAAAAAAAAAAAAAAAAAAAAATAGCCAGGCATTGTGGCAGGCACCTATAGTCCTAGCTACTTGGCTTGGCACCTATAGCCCAGTGGTTACAGCACCCGCCACATACACGAAGGCTGACAGGTTCAAACTTGGCCCAGGCCAGCTAAAACAACACAACTGCAACAAAAAATAGTCAGGCACTGTGGCGAGCGCCTGTAGTCCCAGCTACTTGGGAAGCTGAGGCAAGAGAATCACTTAAGTCCAAGAGTTTGAGGTTGCTGTGAGCTGTGACGCCACACCACTCTACTGAGGGTGACATAATGAGACTCTGTCTCAAAAAAAATAAAATAAAATAAAAATAAATAAAACTATCTGCTATAATAAGTCAAGGAGAAGTAGAAACTTCTCACCAGTACCAAAACTGCATTTCTAATTAACAGCTATAGATATAGCCAGAGCTTCTTAGTTACTATAGGTCAATCCCACATCCACTTTTTTTTGAGACAGGGTCTTATTCTGTCACCTGAGCAAGAGTGGCATGGTATCACCATAGCTCACTGCAACCTCAAACTCCTGGGCTCAAGTGATCCTCCTGCCCCAGCCTCCAGAGGACTCCTGGGACTACAGCTGCTCGCCACAACACCCAGCCTGTTTTTTCTAATTTTTTTTTTTTTAATCATAGCTGTGTACATTAATGCAATCATGGGGTACAATGTACAATTGTACTAAATTATATACAATTTGAAATATTTTCATCAAACTGGTCAAATAGCCTTCGCAGCATTTTCTTAGTTATTGTGTTAAGACATTTATATTCTACATTTAGTAAATTTCACATGTACCCTTGTGAGATGCACCGTAGGTGTGGTCCCACCAATCACCCTCCCTCCACCCATCCTCCCTGCTCCCCTCCTCTCCCTATCCCCTTCCCCCATATTCTTGGGCTATAATTGAAAGCTATAACTTGATTTCATAGTAGGGCTGAGTACATTGGATACTTTTTCTTCCATTCTTAAGATACTTTGCTAAGAATATGTTTGTTTTTCTACTTTTTCTTTTTTTTAGAGACAGAGTCTCACTTTGTCCCTCTCGGTAGAGTGCTGTGGCATCACAGCTCACAGCAACCTCTAGCTCTTGGGCTTAGGTGATTCTCTTGCCTCAGCCTCCCAAGTAGCTGGGACTACAGGCGCCCACCACAACCCCCGGCTATTTTTTTTCGTGTTGTTGCAGTTTGGCCGGGGCCAGGTTTGAACCCGCCACCCTTGGTATATGGGGCCGGCACCCTACTCACTGAGCCACGGGCACCACCCCTGTTTTTCTATTTTTAATAGACACGGGGTCTCGCTCTTGCTCAGGCTGGTCTTAAACTCCTGAACTCAAGGCATCCTCCCACCTGGACCTTCCAAACTGCTGGGATTATAGCTGTGACTCACCACATCCAGCCCCACTTGATGGAAGATGAAGAGCAGGGTCTTGCCCAGATTCCTCCTTTCCTTCACTCTCAGGCTTCTCCAGTTCTGCCCAACCCTTGGGCTGCTTTCTCAGCCTCTCTCCTCTGTCCTGCCCTGCGTTATCTTCCACTCTTCAAAGACCCATATTGAAAAACAATCAGGGCAGCACCTGTGGCTCAGTGGGTAGGGTGCCAGCCCCATATACCAAGGGTGGCAAGTTTGAACCCGGTCCTGGCCAAACTGCAACAAAAAATAGCCAGGTGTTGTGGCTGTAGTCCCAGCTACTCGAGAGACTGCTACTCGTTGCGCCTGTAGTCCCAGCTACTCGAGAGACTGAGGCAAGAGAATCGCCTAAACCCAGGAGTTGGAAGTTGCTGAGAGCGAAAAAAAGGGTGGCGCCTGTGGCTCAAAGGAGTAGGACACTGGCCCCATATACTGGAGGTGGTGGGTTCAAACTCAGCCCCAGCCAAAAAAAAAAATAGTAATAATAATAATACTAAAAAGAAATAAAAAAAACAAACTTTGCCAAGTGACATACTTACAAAGAATAAGCACATAAAAAAGAAAGAAGGTTGGACATGTATCATAGGAAGCACAGCAGAATTATAGGCCTAGAATAAAAGAGCCTGGTTAGAAAGCAAGTCTGGTGACAGAACAAGAAGCAAAAGGCATGGGTGACTTGAGGAAGAGGAATGTCCCCGGGTCAGGACTGCCCTGTCTTGGTATCTTCCTAGAAGTAATTACTAGTATTTGCAGTAGTGATTTAAATCACTGAAGGTTTATTTATAAGCTGAGGAGGGGAAGGCAAGGGCAGGAATACGGAACTGCAACCTTCAAAACGAAGAAAATAAAAACATTCTAGGTAGAATCTAAGGGAAATGAGATGCATTTCCCACCTCTCAGAAATTGCAGAATCCATAACAGTCCTACAACTCAAAATTGCTCAAAAGCAGCTTACCGATTTGATTTCAGTGGGAGGCGTTTATGTCCACGTGCCCACACCACCACTTCTAATGACAGGTGGCAGAACCAGACCTAGACTTGGAAGACCAAAATACAACTCCCAGCTCTTTCATTTCTCAGCTACATGACCTCCTGAGGGTCATGTCACCTCAGTAAGGCTGGTTGTTTTCAATCTATAAAATGGCGGCATGCCTAACAAACATCACATGTTGGATGTGTTTGGTAGAACACAAAAACCTATCATCCACCCTTCCTGGGGGTCTCTAAATTGGTTGTCAACCAAACCATAGAATTTGTCCCTCAAATTGATTTCAGCAGCAGTACAAAGATGCGGTCAGAAGAGAAGCCTCCTGAAGAAGAAAGCCACTAGCTTGTGGTTTTCAAAAAGGTCTTTAATGGAGACGAAATCAAGTTCCCAGAGACACAATGCTTTGCCCTACTTCACCTGCTCTACTGTACGCTGAGATTATTTTCAAATTTTAATCTCTAGCAAGAAGCCCTCTTATTGGATGTGTATCCATCCACCTTACTCCCGTGGTGACCTCAGTCCCTTAACTCCAAAAGATATACACGTGCTAACAGCTCCCACAGGTATGTCTCCAGCCCAGGTTTGTCTCCAGACTTCCAGATCTAGCTGCCCACAATGTGTTTCCTTGGATTCCTACTTGATTCCTTCCGGGTGCTTGGTGTAACAATATCAAGCCCCAACCTGGCTACTCCCACAGCCTTCCTGGTCTCAGTTAATGACAACTCTATTCTTCCAGTTGTTCATGCCAAAGACCTTGGAGTCACCCTTGACTTCCTTCTTCCTCTCACACCCCACATCCAATTCAACTCATCCACAGATCCTGCTGGCTGCTCTTCAAAACAGACCCAGAATGCATCTTTCACCTGAATTAAGGCCACAGCCTCCTAAGTTGTCTCCCTGAATCCATGCTGCCTGCCCTTTCTTCTTCCTCCACAGTCATCAGAGTGAGTTTGTTAAAGGCAGGTTGGCTTGTGTCCCCTCTGCAACTCAAAACCCTCCAATGGCCCCCAACTCGACAGCATCCTGACAATGGCCTACAAGGCTTCCCAAACTTCCCTCTCTCCCTCCCACACCCATCACCGCTCTGCCCTCATCCCCCCCTACTTCCTGCTCTCTCACTCCCCTCCAGCCACACTGGCCTCCTGGCTGCTCCCAGAACTGCCAGCAGCACTCCTTCCTCGGGGATTTTGAACTTGCCATTCCCCCACCCCTCTCCCCCATTCAGCAACATGGTCCTTTCCCTCACCTCCTTCAGATCTTTACCCAGCTGTCACCTCTGAGGGAGGCTCTGCTAAGAATCCTATTTAAAACTGCAACCCACCCACCATCCTACATCCCACTTCCTTGCTTTATCACAATATAATACATGTTTTACTTAGTTATTATTGTGCCTTTCTCCACTAAAATTTAAGATCCACAAGGGCAGGGATTTTTGCTTTTCTTGTGTACTGCTATACTCCCAGCTTTTAGAACAGTTCCGTCCAACAGAAAGAAAATGGAAGCCAGATACGCAAGTCGCATATATACTTTTTTAATTTTCTAGGAAACACATTTTAAAATGTAAAAAGAAAAAGATGAGGCCAGGCATAGAGGTTCATGCCTATAATCCTAGCACTCTAGGAGGCCGAGACAGGAGGATCGCTTGAGCTCAGGAGTTTAAGACCAGCCTGAGCTATAGCAAGACCCGATCTCTACTAAAAATAGAAAAATTACAAGTGCAGTGGCTCATGCCTATAATCCCAGCACTATGGGAGGCTAAGGCGGGGAGATCACTTGAGCTCAGGAGTTCGAGACTTGTCTGTGGGACACTGAGACCCCAACTCATAAAAAAAAAAAAAAAAAAGAAAAGAAAAAAGAAAAATCCAGCTGGATGCCATGGCAAGCACCTATATCCCAGCTGCTTCCGGAGGCTGAAGCAACAGGATGCCCACAGCCTGAGTCTGAGGTTGCTAGGACACCACTACACTCTACTCAGGGCAGAGAGTGGGACTCTGTCTCAACAAAAATAGTAAAGAAATAAAAGATAAAAATAGAAAAGTTAGGCGGAGCACAGTGGCTCACACCTGTCATCCTAGCACTCTGGGAGGCCGAGGAGGGTCAACTGCTCAAAACTAGCCTGAGCAAAAAGCAAGACCCTGTCTGTATTAAAAATAGAAAAAACTGAGGCAAGAGGGTCGCCTGAGCCCAGGAGTTGAAGGTTGCTATGAGCTATGATAATGCCATGGTACTCTACCCAGGGTGACAGCTTTAGATAGTCTAAAAAAATAAAAAATAAAAAGAAGAAAAAAAGAAAACTTATCTGGGTATAGTGTGTGGTGGTGCACAGCTGTTGTCCCAGCTACTTGGGAGGCTAAGGTAGGATTACTGGAACCCAGGAGTGTGAGGTTGCTATGAGCTGAGCAGAGGCCCCAGCACTATAACCTGGGCAACACAGTAAGATTCTGCTCCATAAATAAATTAACAAATAAATAAAAGAAAGAAAAAGAAAAATATGAAATTAATTTTATGTTGCATTTAATCTAAAATGTTATCATTTATAGCACATCATATTTATATAATCACTTACTATAACATAAAAAGTATCAATGAAGGCTCCGCACCCGTAGCTCAGCGGCTAGGGCTCCAGCCACGTACACTGGGGCTGGTGGGTTCAAACACAGCCAGACCTGCCAAATAACCATCACACTTACAACCAAAACAAAAAAAAAAAAAGTCAGGCGCCTGTGGTCCCAGCTACTTGGGAGGCTAAGCCAACAGAATCGCTTAAGCCCAAGAGTTGCAGGTTACTTCGAGCTGTGACGTCAAAGCACTCTACCCAGGGTGACAGCTTGAGACTATGCCTCAAAAAAACAAACAAAAAAAAAAGTATGAATGAAATACTTTTTTTTCCACACTAAGTGTTCAAAATCCAGAATATATTTTGTGCTCACAGCATAGTATGTCTAGAGGGCACCACACAGCACAGCATAACTCTACAACAATGGCTGGCAAAGAACAGGTACTTAAATATTCATTGAATAAACAAATGTTTTCCCAGGAAGAAGCCACTACCATAGAGTACAGGTTTTTCTAAATTTCAAGTACACCCTATAGTCACAATTTTCTGTGATCTATACTACATTTTCCAAAACATGTCATACCTTTTATACTCAAAAAAAATATTTAGAAGTAAAACTTCCTATCGCTTCTATAAATTGAAAAGAATAGGTCTAGGGATTAAAGGTCTAGACTTGAAGCCAGGCACAGTGACTCACACCTGTAATCCCAGAGCTCTAGGAGGCCAAGGCAGGTGGATCACTTGAGTTCAGGAGTTCAAGACCAGCCTGAGCAAGAATAAGACTCCATCTCTACTAAAAATAGTAAAAGAGGGTAGCACCAGTAGCTCAGTGGGTAGGGCGCCGGCCACATACACTGAGGATGGCGGGTTTGAACCCAGCCCAGGCCAGCTAATACAACAATGACAACCACAACAAAAAAAATAGACATTGTAGCAGGTGGCGTAGTCCCCCCCACTTGGGAGGCTGAGGCAAGAGAATCGCTTAAGTGCTAGACTTTGAGGTTGCTGTGAGCTGAGACCATTGCACTCTACACAGAGAGACTGCTTGAGATTCTGTCTCAAAAAAATAAATAAATAAAAATAGAAAAACAAGCCAGATGTTGTAGCAGCGCCTGTAGTCCCAGTTACTCAGAAGGCCAAGGCAAAAGGATAGCTTGAGCCCAAAAGTTTGAAGTTGCTATGAGCTATGACACCATGGCACTCTATCAGGGTGACAGAGTGAGACTCTGTCCCAAAAGAATAAATAAATAAAAATAGAAAAACTGAGTTGTGATGGATGCCTATAGTCCCAGCTGCTTGGGAAGCCAAGGAAAGAGATCTCTTGACTCCAAGAGTTTGAGGGTGCTGTGAGTTTTCATGCCACAGGACTCTACTGAGGGCAATAGAATGAGGCTGTCTCAAAAAAAAAAATAAATGGGGGCCAGGCACAGTGGCTACACAACTGTCATCCTAGCACCGTGGGAGGCCAAGGCAGTGGATTACTCCAAGCTCACAGATTGAGACCAGCTTGAACCATTTTTAAATGCTTCGTCTTTAAAAATAGCCGGGCATTGTGGCAGGTGCCTGTAGTCCCAGCTAGTTGGGAAGCTGAGGCAAGAGAATGGCTTGAGCCTAAGAGTTTGAGGTTGCTGTGAGCTGTAACACCACAGTACTCTACCAACAGTGACCAAGTGAGACTCTATCTAAAAAAAAAAAAAAAAAAAAAAAAAAAATTGGCTCTGTCTCAAAAAATATAAACACCTGGACTTCAGTCCCTGCTCAGTCATATTAGTTCTGGAATCTAAAGTAAAAATTTCACCAGGCCTGTTTCTTCATCAGTAGAACAGGGGCAACACTGGTCTTCTGAAGATTGTAGAGAATACTGTAATGATTACAGACAAATTTGAGGTTGAGGGGGGAAAAAAGGTTAAATGAGATGCTGGTATAAGTTTTTTAAAAAGGGGAAAGAAGGGCAGAGCCTGTGGCTCAGATAGTAGGGCGCCAGCCCCATATGCTGAGGGTGGCGGGTTCCAACCTGGCCCCGGTCAAACTGCAACAAAAAAAATAGCCGGGTGTTGTGGCAGGAGCCTGTAGTCCCAGCTACTGGGGAGGCTGAGGGAAGAGAATCATCTAAGCCCAAGAGCTGGAGGTTGCTGTGAGCTGTGACGCTACAGCACTCTACTGAAGACAACAAAGTGAGACTCTGTCTCTGAAAAAAAAAAAAAGATGGGAAAGAAATCATTAAGTGAAAGAGAATGAGGAGGCAATCCAAGCCTCTCTTGCACCTATCACTTTCATACAAACCAGTAACACATGGCAAGTTTGTACAACAAGAAAAAAAAGAGGATAGAAAATTGGGGCTCATATCCCTTGTTTGCCACTTACAGCTGTGTGATCTTTAGAAATTCATTTATTCACCAAACATTTAGCAAATGCCCAAAACATGCCAGGCACTAGGCTAGTATTCAAATAAAATAGGAAACCTGCCCTTGAAGCTTTCACAGTCTAGAAGGAAGAAAGATCAGTAAACAAGAAAGAGCAATAAATTGTTTCAAAAAAATTGAGTCCTCTCTCTTAGGTCTGTTTATTCCTTGTGAAATGGGAATAACACCTTCCCAACCTAACAGGTGCCCCTACAAAAATTAACTTTTAAATGTTTGCGAACAAAAATTAACTTTTAAATGTTTGCGAACTCATAACACATGAGCACAGTACTTTTGTTTCCCCTGCTTGTAACCCAAAACGACTCTGGCTCCTGTGAATGTCCCATTTGAACACTCGTTCCAGTTATACTGCATTCTTAAAACTCATTTCACTTCTGCAAACTTCAGTAAACAGAGAAAGAGAAGGATGAAGGGCTTTTAACACAAATATTCAATCTCAAACTCATAAACCAGGTCACAGTACTAAGGAAGACAACACAGACCTCTCGGTCACCCTAACTAGTTACAGTTTGTCAAGATAAGGAGTCACATGATAAGCAATGCTGAATAATTTAAACTGGAGAAAGAGGAAAAGTCAGAAGACACTATAAGCAGACATTTCTCTGTCCAAGATTTCAGCAGTCACTAGGTTGCTGAGGTAATGCAGGGCTAGGTCGCGGTCAACAACAGTTCGGGCTGAAAAGCCATTTCATAAGCACAGCAAAGTGCCCGCATTTCTTTCTTTTTTTTAATTTTGATGATGACCTGATCAGGGAAAAATCTCAAAGGAAGATGCTCTAAATGGCTAGGTTCCCAAGAAGTGGAAACCTTACGAGCAGGACTTAGTTGGGTGCGACGAAAGCCAGACGATCCAGGTTCTGTGATAACCTCCTGAAGTTTAAAAAGTGAATGGGACCGCAATCAGAGTCTCGGGTACCAATCATTTCCAAAGAGGAAGGAAGGAAGAGACTCTCAGGTGGGGTTCAGGCAGCATCTTCTTCCTCAGTTCTCCCTCTTCCCCACGCCACACGCCCGTTTCCAGGCACCCCCTTCTAGCTGGGTTCCAAGTCGCCCCTTCCTCCGGTCCCGACCCCTCCACAAAGATGACTCCTCCGTCCCTGGGCACCAAAGCTCCGCTCCCCCTCCGGGGACTCGCTCCCGCCGCGAACCCGGCCTCCCAGGCGCCCACCTCCGCGCCGCCCTCACGCGGCCCGCGGCGCGCCCACCCCGCTCGGGCCGGAGTCGGGACACCCCTCCTCGGAGGCCGGAACCGCCGCGCCAGGCCCCTCCCACAGGAAGCCGCCGCCCCCCCGGCGCCCGGGCCGCACCGCCCCCGGCCCACCCGGAACCGCCTGCCGCCTCCGGCGCGCCCCGCGCCGCCCGCCTGCCGCCGCACCCCCAGCGCCCGCGCCCGCGCCCGCTACCTGCCACGGCCACAGAAGCGGCGCCCAACTCCTCTCCCACTTCCGCCTTCCACCGCCCGCACTTGGGCCGGGTCACGTGATCGCGCCTGGTCACCTGACCCGGAAGAGGCTGGCCGGGCTCGCAGGTGCCGGCAACCTAGGCCTGGCAGGGGAAGCTTGGTCTTTTCACTTGTGTGTTTAAAGGTGGGAGGGTTTTCCGCTCACTGGATGTCCTGGAGCAGTCGTGTAAATTGAAGTAGTGTAAACTGAGTGCCCATCAGCCCTCTACAGGCTGGGACAATTGTTAGCCCCTTTACAGGTGAAAGTGGACCTTCAATCAATTAAGTCAACGTTTACTGAACTCCTCAAGTAGGGTTGTCAGTTACCCCAAGTTAAATTTAAATATCAGATAAACAACAGTGTAACTTGTAAGTATGTCCCAAATATTGCATAAGACATTTTATACTAAGAAATTGTTTGTTGAATATCAGGTAATCGAATTGAATTAAACATCTGGTATTTTTATTTACTGGCAACAGTATGTACGCCAATTATGTGCCAGGCACTGTTTTAGGATCTAGAAACACAAAAATCCTGCCCTTTGTGTGATCTCTGTCCCACAGAGCAAAATTAGAAAAGCTTCAAAACCCCTGCCTGGGGTCTATAAAACGCCTTCCCACACCAAAGCAATCCCTATTCCCTTAATATACAGAATAAATAGATTTTATGGATTAGCAAAATCTTTTTTTTTTTTAATATGGAATGCTTCACGAATTTGCGTGTCATCCTTGCGCAGGAATCATTTGTTTTTTAAGAAACAGACCCTAGGCTGTACTCCCAACTCCTGGCCTCAAAGGATCTACTTGCCTCAGCCCACCATCTAAGTGGGACTACAGGTGCAAGCCACCATACCTGGCCAAAAACATTTCTTTCTTTTTTCTTTTTTTTTTTTTTTGAGACAGAGTCTCACTTTGTCACCCTTGGTAGGGTGCTGTGGCGTCATGGCTCACAGCAACCTGAAACTCTTGGTTTTAAGTGATTCTCTTGCCTCAGCCTCCCAAGTAGCTGGGACTACAGGAACCTGCCACAATGCCCAGCTATTTTGAGAAATGGGGTCTCTCTCTGGCAGCAGGCTAGTTTGGAACCTGTAAGCTCAAGCAATACACCCACCTGAACCTCCCACAGTGCTAGGATTACAGGTGTGAGCCACCACATCCAGCCATAAATCAACATTTTTGACTAATATTCTGGACCTTCAGCTTTAACAAGCTAAATTTGAATAAAAACTCAATTTAATCCTATCATGCATGCAAATTTAAATTATTTGAACACTTAGTCTCTACTTTTCCTATTCCAATTCCAAATCCAGGGGATTGGCTTCCAAGGTGATACAGCCCTCTCAATATGTTTGTTAAAGCCTATATTTATCCCATCCATAAAACTGTGCTAAAACTTCTCTAGTTCCATTGATGAGAGTCTTGCTAATTCTACAGGTGTTCCCCAAGTCACAAACATCTAACTTACATACAAGTCACACTTGCAGGTAATAGGTAAATGTATACTGTTCAAACTTACATACAAATTCAACTTAAGAACAAAACTACAGAACCTATCATTCATAACCCAGGTACTGCCTCTATACTACATTTTCAACCCTTGTGCCATGAAAAATTTTAAAGATCATTAATTAAAATAATATTTTTTTTTTTTTTGAAACAGTCTCACTTTGTCACCCTCAGTAGTGCCGTGGTCATACCACATAGCAATCTCTAACTCTTGGGCTCAAAGCAATTCTCTTGCCTCAGCCTCCCTGGTAGCTGAGACAATAGGCACCTGCCACAATGTTGGGATATTTTTTAAGAGATGGGGTCTCACTCTTGCTCAGGCTGGTCTCAAATTCCTGAGCTCAGGCTATCCACCCACCTCAGCTTCCCAGAGTGCTAGGATTACAGAAAAAAAAAAAAAGTTTTTACTTAATATAGTCAAGTATCTCTTTCAGATATTTGCTCAATGCTCTCTCTGGGAATCCTTTCCTGATCACCCCATTTAAAATGATAGCTCATTACTTCCTTCCCCTCCCATCAGCCTACTTCCTGCTTTATTGTTTGTCTGTATTTCCTCCAGATTTGTCACAATCCGATTTTTGGAAGAATATATGAATATATGTATGTTTCCCACTAGAAGAATTGTGAAGACAGGAACTGTATTCCATCTTCTACAGCAGTGCCTTATCCTTAGATGGCCTCTTGAAATTTGTTTCATATATATACATATATGTGTGTGTGTGTGTGTGTGTGTGTGTGTATATATATATTTTTTTTTTAAAGTGAGACTCTGTCTCACTTTGTTGCCCTTGGTAGAGTACTATGGCATCACAGCTCACAGCAACCTCCAACTCCTGGGCTTAGGCGATTCTCTTGCCTCAGCCTCCTGAGTAGCTGGGACTACAGACACCTGCCACAACACCCAGCTATTTTTTTGTTGCAGTTTTGGCTGGCCAGGTTCAAACCTGCCACCCTCCATATATGGGGCCAGCATCCTACCCACTGAGCCATAGGCGCCGCCCCCAGCTATTTTTTTGTTGTTATAGTTGTCATTGTTGTTTGGCAGGCCTGGGCCGGTTTGAACCCGCCAACCCCCCATCCCCCCTTCTCCAATGTTCGTGGCCGGCCCCCTAGCTGCTGAGCTGCCTTAAGTGTGGTGAGAAAAAAAGAATTCAAATCTGTCCTTGGGAAGGAGTGAGGGAACTTAAGTGTACAAAGTTTGAGGGGGATAGGTAATTATCTCAGTTTTCTTCTTCCTCTTGAGTGACGATGTTGGAAATTTTTCAGATGAATGTTCCCATGAAAGGTAGTCTGGGGGAATGGTGCCTGTGGTTCAGTGAGTAGGGCGCTAGCCCTATATACCAAAGGTGGCAGGTTCGAACCCAGCCCCAGCCAAACTGCAACAAAAAAATAAATGGGCATTGTGGCGGGCACCTGTAGTCACTACTCAGGAGGGTGAGGCAAGAGAATCACCTAAGCCCAAGAGCTGGAGGACGCTGTGAGCTGTGAGCCACAGCACTCTATCAAAGGTGACAAAGTGAGACTCTGTCTCAAAAAAAAAAGAAAGAAAGAAAGATGGCCTGGAGAATAAGACAAGGATTAGACATAGAGATTTGAGAAGTATTCTTACGATGTGATCATTGAAGCCTGGAGGACAGCTGGTTATTGTTGGAGGAGAGAACTTAGATAAATAAAGGGGCCAGACAGTTCTGGGGCAGGTGTGTGTTTGCAAACCAAAAAGAAGAGAGAGTGAGAAGCCATCAAAGAGGTTAGAAGACCAAGATGGTGAGCAACCACCAAACTCAGGCAAGGAAAGACGATCCAGAAATAGGAGATGGTTAGTGATATCAAATCCTGCAGAGAAATTGAGAACGTTCCAAAATAAGAATGAAAAAATTAACCTGATGAGCTATAAAATGAGACATAGCCTACAACCATGCTCTGTTAGGGCAGATAGTACAGGCAGGAAGCAGAGGTCCTTAAACTTTTTAAACAGGGGGCCAGTTCACTGTCCCTCAGACCATTGGAGAGCCAGACTATAGTTTAAAAAAAACTATGAACAAATTCCTATGCACACTGCACATGTCTTATTTTGAAGTAAAAAAACAAAACGGAAACAAATACAATCACACCGCCTCATGTGGCCTGTGGCCCATAGTTTGAGGACCCCTGAACTAGAGTCTGATGAGTCTGAGTGGTGACAAAGGTTGACACAGAAGACATTTGGAGTAGGAAAAGGAATTTGAGCAACTACTAAAGGGGACCCTTACGGCGCTAAAGGATTTTTGACAGATAACTGCAGTTGAGGAATAAGATTGGAGTGAAGACCGAGACCTGATGAAGAAAGTTTAGAGCCAGATGGGTGATTGAGGGCAGCGCCTGTGGCTCAAAGGAGTAGGGTGCCAGCCCCATATGCCAGAGGTGGCGGGTTCAAGCCCAGCCCCAGCCAAAAATTGCAAAAAAAGAATATATCAAGAACTCAAGTTAATCAACAAGAAAAGAGCAAACAACCCCATTTATAAGTGGGCAAGAGACTTGAACAAAAACTTCTCTGAAGATGACAAATGGTCAATAAACACCTGAAAAACAATTGCCCATCATCTCTAATCAGAAAAATGCAAATCAAAACCACTCTGAGGCTCTGAGGTTCAGCAGCACCTGTAGCTCAGCAGTTAGGAAGCCAGTGACGTTACGTACACCAGGGCTGTGTGGGTTTGAACCCAGCCTGGGCCTGCCAAACGACACTGACAACTACAACAACAACAAAAAATAGTTGGGCATTGTGGCAGGTGTCTGTAGTCCCAGCTACTTGAGAGGCTGAGGCAAGAAGATCTCTTGAGCCTAAGTGTCTGAGGTTGCTGTAAGCTGTGACACCATGGGGGGGAGGGGGGGAACAAAACAAAACACTGAGATATCACCTAACTCCAGTGAGGTTAGCCCACATCAAAAAATCCTGAACCTGCAGATGCTGGTGCCGATGTGGAGAGAAGGGAACACTTTGGCAATGCTGCTGGGATTGCAAAAAAATGCAGCCTCTATGGAAAGAAGTTTGGAGAATTCTCAAAGAACTAAAAGGAGGGCATTGTGGTGGGCACCTGTAGTCCCAGCTATTTATGAGGCTGAGGCAAGAGAATCGCCTAAGCCCAAGATCTGGAGGTTGCTGTGAGCTGTGACAACTCAGCACTCTACCCAGAGTGAAAAAGTGAGAATCTGTCTATAAAAAAAAAATCAAAGAACTAAAAGTAGACCTTTACATTTGATCCTGCAATCTTATTACTAATTATCTACCAAGAAGAAAAAAAATTATTTTACCACAAGGACATTTGCGCTAGAATATTAATTGCAGCTCAATTCACGATCGGCCAATTTATGGAATCAGTTCAAGTGCCCATCAACCCATGAATGGATTAACACACTGTGGTATATATATACCATGGAGTACTATACAGCCATAAGAAAAGATGGAGCCTTTACATCTTCTGTGTTTACCTAGATGGCTTTGAAACACATTCTTCTTGGTAAAGTATCTCAAGAATGGAAAAAATATCCCCTGTACCCAACACTAATATGAAACCAATATGTAAACAACTACAGGCCCACACAAAAGAAAAATACACGTATAGTCCAGTCAGGGGGAGGGGAGGGGATGAAGAGCTAGGGTGATTGGTGGGATCTCACCTAATGTGCACAATCTGAGGGTTTTCAGCACATCCCCTGTGTTTGTTTACAGTACTTTGTGGCCATTTCAGCTGGGACTGTGTAGCTATATCCCTTGCCTATTAAATAGTCCCTATATCATAAGGTGGTTATAATTAAATTTAGTTATCTGTATTGACTAACTTCCAAACAAGAAGATATATTCAGGTTGTACATTTAAAAGGCTGAAGCTGAGCTCCTGTGGGCTCCCCAGGGTGTGACCCCGCCTACACCCCGGGTCTGACTTGCAGCATCGCTGCGCATGCGCACTGGCGGGCCTGAGCCGGGAAAGCAGGCGTGACCGCCAGGAGGCGCCGCTCAGTCGCGGCTGCTCTTCCAGGTTCCCAGGGGCCTGGCTTGGGACGTAGGGGCGGTGCAAGTTCCGTGCGCGTGCGCGTTCCCTGGTCATCTAAGCAAGATGGCGCCGGTGGAGCACGTTGTGGCGGACGCCGGGGCTTTCCTGCGGGACGCGCCTCTGCAGGTACAGGGAGACTTAACCCAGAGGAGCTCGTTCTGGGCTGGAGGCACCTGAGGGAGAGCGTGAATCGGGCGCGTGTGATTTGGGCCGATCTCTCCGCAGGACATCGGGAAGAACATCTACACCATCCGGGAGGTGGTCAGCGAGATTCGGGATAAAGCCACGCGCAGGCGGCTCGCGGTCCTGCCTTACGAGCTGAGGTTCAAGGAGCCCTTCCCGGAGTATGTGCGGCTGGGTGCGTGCCTCCGTTGCGGCGGTGACGGGGAAGCTGGGCCCGGCGCCCACGTGTGACCCGTTCGGGTCTGGCAGCTTCAGCAGAGCCTTTGGTAGAGACTGCGCTGTGGGGGGATCGTGGTGGGAGGAACCTCCTGGTTCTGGAGTCAGCCGAGCCTTGCCAGTGACTAGCTAACTGCCCCTGAAAAATGGGAGTAGTAATACCATCTCCCTCTGTGTTTGCTGTGAACATTAATCGAGGAATATGTCATTCAGCATCGTGTTTAGCGCTTTATAAAGATACAGTAAACTTGTTTTGATTTAAAGCAGACGAACCCAAATCTTTTACTACTTTTGTCTATTTGTTTTCCGTAGATGAAGGTGGTGTCTGTTTTGGATACAGAGGTCAGCCTCAGCTCAAAACAGGATGCTTTTATAAGTCTTGTATTCAGTCTGGAAGAAAACTAAACAATTATCTCTTGACTTAGGAGTCGGCGCTGTTTTCTTTCTTTCTTTCTTTCTTTTTTTTTTAGAGACAAGAGTATCATTTTGTCACCCTCGGTAGAGTGCCGTGGGGTCACAGCTCACAGCAACCTCCAGCTCTTAGGCTTAGGTGATTCTCTTGCCTCCCTAGTAGCTGGGACTACAGGCACCCGCCACAACGCCCGGCTATTTTTTTGTTGCAGTTTGGCCAGGGCTGAGTTTGAACCCGCCACCCTCGGTATATGGGGCCGCGCCCTACTCGCTGAGCCACAGGTGCCACCCTGGCATTGTTTTCTTGTTAGGGAGAGATCAAGGTGATGATACTCAGGAAAAGCACTCAATGATTTGAAGCGTTTTAGAGGTTACTCGCTGACTTCTATGGCTTTCTCCACCAACTTATTAGCCATGTAATTTTTGCCAATGAGTTAACGTGTAAAGCTTTTAACGTACTGTGTACCACACAGTAAGTGCACAATACATTGTGGCTGCTGCTGACTCATGTCTGTTTTTTAGGAAATGGGAGCAGTGTACTTAACTGTTTCTTGTACTAGTGTAGCACAAAACTTCTTTATGTTAATGTTGGGAAATTTTAAGGTTTATTGGCCATGTCTCAGGAGAATCACAATAGTAACAGCTGGTATTTACTGTATATATTAAGTATAGATGTGTTTCTAAAAAATTGCTCTTTGTTACAAACGTCTCAGTATTTTTATTTCTTCATTGACTACAATTAGAGGTCTAGCATCTGTGTTCCAAAAATTCTAAATCCAAATGCTTCTGAAGCTGATTTTTTTTTTTTTTTTTTTTTTTTTGTAGAGACAGAGTCTCACTTTACCACCTTGGTAGAGTACATGGTGTCACAGCTCACAGCAACCTCCAACTCCTAGGCTTACACAATTCTTTTGCCTCAGCCTCCTGAGCAGCTGGAACTACAGGGGCCTGCCACAACACCAGGCTATTTTTTTGTTGTTGCAGTTTGGCCGGGGCTGGGTTTGAACTTGCCACCCGTGGTATATGGGGCCGGCGCCCTACCCGAAAAATTTTTAACCTCAACTTTGTGTGTGAAAATTATTAAAATTGTTGTATGAAATTACCTTTGGAACAACTCCTTAGCCAGGCACAGACCCTTGGCAGACTGAGACAGTACGATCACCAGAGTCCAGGAGTTCAAGGCCAGCCTGGGCAACATAAGACCTGTTCTTTTTTTTTTTGGACAGTCTAAAGCTGTGGTCCTGGGTAGAGTGCCATGGTGACATCATAACTCCCAGCAACCTCAAACTCTTGGGCTTAAGCGATTCCCTTCCCTCAGCCTCCCAAGTAGCTGGGACTACAGGCACCCGCCACAACACCTGGCTATGTTTTGTTGCTGTTGTTGTTTAGCGGGCCCAGGCCAGGTTCGAGCCTGCCAGCCTCAATGTTTGTAGCCAGCACCCTACCCACTGAGCTATGGGTGCCATCCAGACCTGATCTTTTTTTTTTTTTTAAGATGTTAAATTTAACTTCTGCCTATATATGAAAAGCGTATATGAAGCATACGTGTATTTTGTGTTTTAGACCTGAGTCTCATCCCCAAGCTGTCTCATTATACATACGCAAATATTCCAAAATCTAAAAATACCTGAAATCTGAAACATACCTGGTCCCAGGCATTTTGGATATAGGGTACTCAACCTATATTGGTTGAATTAACTTTCCATTCCATTTTGGAATCCATCCTATTAATCTGTGTTGTTATACTTAGAATCAAAGAATTTTAGAGCTAGAAGAGAATAGGGCTTCTAGCTCTATAGGAGGTTTAATAGGAGGTTAATAAGGAGGTTTAAAAGGTCTAATAAGGAGCTCTCACCGTATGCAAGTTTTGTGCTACCTTTCAGTGACTTTTATTAACTTTGTTCTGCTCTTTCCTGTGCACTTTCTGGCATGAATCTTTGTGGTAGGGAATACGCATTTCTCAACTTTGTGTAGAAAGGTCAGAAAATGGATGAAAGTGTTAAGGTTTTTCATGGGATGTTGATCTTTTCTAAATTCTCTGATAATTTAGGGAGGTCATATGGCTTTTTGCTTCTAACCAGGGTCGGAATCCTTTCTTTACAGTGACTGAGTTTTCAAAGAAGACTGGAGACTATCCCAGTCTCTCTGCCACAGACATCCAAGTGCTGGCACTCACCTACCAGTTGGAAGCAGAGTTTGTTGGGGTGTCTCACCTAAAACAAGAACCAGAGAAGGTAAGTAAAGAGGGGTTTTTTTTAACCTTATTATGAGAACTGTCCAATATACAAAAGTAGAGGAGATAGAATGATGATGAACCCAGTAATCTCCATCATTGCACTTCTGCTCTTACCATGTCATAGCTGGTCTGTTTGCATCTGTACATACCCATAGCCCCGATGAGAATGCTTTAAAAAAGTAACCTTAAGGCCATTATCACACTTACCCATAATTAATAGTAATCTCTAATATCATCACATATCTAGTGTTCACATTTCCCAGATGTTTTATGTAGTTTATTAAGAGTTTATTTGGGGCCAGGCCCAGTGACTCACACCAGTAATCCTGGCACTCTTGAGAGGCCGAGGCAGGTGGATTGCTTGAGCTCAGGAGTTTAAGACCAGCCTGAGCAAGAGCTAGATCCCATCTCTGCTAAAAATAGAAAAACTAGTCCTGCATTCCGGGGTGGGCACCTGTAGTCCCAGCTATTCATGAAGGTGAAGCAAGGGGATCACTTGAGTCCAGGAGACTGAGGTTGCTGAGAGCTCTGATTGATGTCAAGCCAAGGCAATGGAGTGAGATTCTGTCTCAAAAAAAGAAAAACATCATTTCAAATAGCATTAAGAAAGAATTACTTGATCTCAATTGCCTAAAGTCATCAAAATTATGGTGGATGGTGGGCTCACATTCCTGTTCCCTGTACCAAGTAGAACTACCCTCACTTATTTTCAAGCAGGTTTAGAGTCCTATAATCCAAAAAGTATAAAATCCTAAAGTATAGGCATTGCCTATCATAGGATGGAATAGTTATCCTCTATCCAAGCAGAGGAAACTCTGCTTCCAACGGGTAGGTGAGTGCCACTATCATAAATGAAATAGTTAATACTTTTATGTAAACTCTGAGTCTGTGACTAAACTGAGGGTACCTGGTAGTTCGTTTTCCATTTGGCACCCAGCAAGGCATCATTTTCTTTCTTTTTTTTGAGAGACTTTTAAAGTTTCTTTCTAGTCCTGGGTAGAGTGCCATGGCGTCATAGCTTACAGCAACCTCTTGGGTTCAAGTGAACCTTTTGCTTCAGCCTCCCAAGTAGCTGGGACTATAGGTACACACCACAACACCTAGCTAGTTTTTCTACTTTTAGTAGAGACGAGGTCTTGCTCTTGCTCAGGTTGGTCTGGAACTCCTGAGCTCCAGCATCCACCCGCCTCACCCTCCCAGAGTGCTAGGATTACAGGAGTGAGCCCCTGTGCCCTGGCACAAGGCACGATTTCTAACATTGCACTTTACTTCAGCCTTTTTGGCAAGAGTTAGTTTGTATCAAAAGCTTTAAAATGGCATATCTTTTGACCTCACAGTTCTGCTTCTTGGCATTTATCGTAACAATATAACCAAAAATACTTCCAAGTTTTATAGATAATAATGTTCATATCATCTAATTTGTCTGAACATTGGACATCTTTGATTTTACTAACCAGAGAGAAAATGTTTTTTATTTTTCAAATTACCCTTTCATGCTGAAATTTCAAACTGGATTTCCTTGCTCAGAACTTTTTTTTTTTTTTTTTAAAGGCTAAAGTGACCTCATCAATTCAACACCCAGAAACTCCTCTGCACATTTCTGGTTTCCATCTGCCCTCCAAGGTAATTCCTTAGACGAGCCAGGCTCTTCATGCTCTTCTCTGCTGTACGTCACACCCAGATTTACCTCAATGAATGTCACAGGTTGTCCAGCCCTGTCTTGTCTTCACTTCCATGTGCCAGGTGATTTCATTTGTAACCCTCTCAGTTGGAAGGTTTTTATTATTATTATTTTTTATCTCAGCCTAATCCCCCAAAAAATACAGGAGAAAAAGGACACCCAGCTGGTGAGCCCGAGAACCTAGAATTCAGTTCCTTCATGTTCTGGAGAAACCCGCTGCCTAATATTGATCATGAACTCCAGGAGCTGCTGGTAAGGCCCCAACTTCTCACCTGATTGCGGCACCATAGCTTCTCTCTCCACACTGCTCCTGTGGGCCGGGAGTCTAAAGTCTTTGGGTGTTTCAGATTGACAGAGGTGAGGACATTCCAAGTGAGGAGGAAGAGAGCACAGGGGAAGACAGTGATGATGATGGGGGTGGGTGGATAACCCCCAGCAACATCAAGCAGATCCAGCAGGAGATGGAGCAGTGTGACATCCCAAAGGACGTGCGTGTCGGCTGTGTGACGACAGACTTTGCCATGCAGGTGAGTGGGGCAGGCAGGGACTGGCCCTGAGCTTTGTGTCACAAGCAACATTGGCTGGGGTCCTACGGAGACACGGGGTATGTACAGAGCTGCTATGGTGTAATGCTGCTTTTCCTGCTTCCAGAAACTATTCATGCTCTTTGGTAATTTTCAGTTTTGCTTGCACGCTATATTAAGTATTTAATGTTTACTCTTCATTTAATGTTTACTCTTCGTGATCTGTGGATACTGTATTTCAGTATAGTTAATGAGCTGTGCTCAGCTAGGTACTTGGAGATGTCAGAGATGGTTTCCAGCCCAGAAATGAGCATGTTCGCATCCCTGAGCCCCTGATAAAATAAATGTTTCTGTCGAGAGAGATTGCTAATGACAGGCCTTGTAAGATGATGGGCATAAGCCCCAGGGCTTGGGAGTGGAAAGAAACCTGGGTCCTTGTTCTCACTGACAGGTCTTAAGAGGCATCTTGAGCTGACTTACCTTAGCAAAAGCCAAGGATTATGGGTCAAACCAGGGTTTGTGAAGTTCCCCTGTGATTACAGAATTAATGTTAAAAGAGTTAACATTAGTTAACTCTAACCAATTAGTTCACCTCTGTAACTTATTGGTTGCAGAATGTCCTGTTGCAGATGGGGCTACACGTACTGGCGGTGAGCGGCCTGCTGATCCGTGAGGCCCGCAGCTACATCCTGCGCTGCCACGGCTGCTTTAGGTATGTAGCAGACAGTCTGGACCCAGGGCCCCTCTGTTGGACACTCTTTTCCTATCCTTTCTACAGGCTACTTGAAAGGGAGCCCTAAGCCGGGCACAGTGGCTCATGCCTGTGATCCTAGCACTGTGGGAGGCCGAGGCAGGCGAGTCACAAAATCAAGACCCCCATGTCTAAAATAGAAAAACTGAGGCCAAAAGGTCACTTGAGCCCAAGAGGTGGAGGTTGCTGTGAGGTATGAGGCCACAGCTCTACCCAGGGCAACACCTTGAGACTGTGTCTCAAAAAAAAAAAAAACAAAAACAAAAGAAAGGGAGCCCTGCTTATATGTATGTATTCTCCCACATCATCACTCCGATGTGGCCCACATGATGCCTCCACCCCGGGTCAGAGTTGCCTAGAACCTTCCAACTTATTTCAGTGGGTTAAGGATGTAGGTTCTGGAACGAAGAACTCTCATCTCTCATTCTTTTTTTTATTTCTCAAGACAGTTTCACTCGTCTAAAAAACTTTGTTCACCAAAAAATGTAAGTAAACTCCAGGTGCAGGGATTTTTTTTTGGATACAGAGCCTCACTTTGTCTCCCTCCGTAGAGTGCTGTGGCGTGATAGCTCACAGCAACCTCAAATTCTTGGGCTCAAGCGATTCTCTTGCCTCAGCCTCCAGAGTAGCTGGGACTACAGGTACCTACCACAATGCCCGATTATTTTGTAGAGATCAGGTCTCACTGTGGCTCAGGCTGGTCTCAAACTCCTGGGCTCACACAATCCGCCCATCTCTGTGTCTCAAAGAGTTGGCATTACAGGTGTGGGTCACTGGGCCTGGCCCAGATTGCTGTGATGTTAAACTTGTAGAATGCTGACATCCTGCTCGTTCTCCCTTTCCTTATTTGCTCCTTGGGTTACCTCCCCCCTCAGAGGAACGCAGCAGCACGTTGATGGGTGTGGCACGCATCAGCCCTGGCGAGTTTCCTGTCCTTTTCTTCTCTGAGGCTTACATTGTGTTCGAGGGAGGGGGGTTCCTACCAGTGGTGTTGATACGTAGCACCTCCTTTTGTGTCTCCCAGGACAACATCTGACATGAGCCGAGTGTTCTGTTCACATTGTGGAAACAAGACTCTAAAGAAAGTATCGGTAACTGTCAGCAACGATGGCACCCTGCATATGCACTTTTCCCGAAACCCCAAAGTGCTGAATCCTCGAGGCCTCCGGGTGAGCAGCATGTCTCCTGGTCCCCAAACACCACTAGAATGGATACGAACAGAGAGGACAAAAAATGTAGTCACAGCTGTAAGATGCAGTCTTGAAAGCTGGTGACTAGGTACAAGGCAGATGGGGGACAGTACAGTAAAGCCTCCTTGTGAGTTTCTTGAGCAGAAAGAAACTCTTCATGATCCAAGGAGAAATAAGCAATCACTGGTGGCAGTAAAATGCTAAAAAGCCACGTGTGGGGTGGCATGAGGGGGATAACATTTGAAATATGGCGGAGGTTCCATCTGCACAGGAGTTGGAGGGTGGGCAGGATCCCTGGAAGGGAAGGAGTGTGTGAGTGCTCAGCCCGGAAAAGGCTGGGCTGGGTACACAGTTGTGGATTTGTTTTAAGGAATAAAGAGGAAGATTAAGGGGCTGTGTGAGTGGTGCTGGTTTTCCTAGGCAGCATATGAGCCATGAATGCAAGAGAAGTTTTTTTTAAACTGTATGTTGAAATAATTTTCAGTTTATGGAAAAATTGCAAAAAATAGTACAAAGAATTCCTTTTACTCCTTACCTGGCTTTCCCAATGTTAATCTTACATCACATTCCTTTCTCTCTCTCTTTGTATATATACACATTTTTTCCCCCTGAACCTTTTGGGAGGAAGTTGCACACATAATTTACCTTCGCCCTCTGAGGGACTTTTATGTAACCACATTACAATTATCAAAAGTCAACAATGCCAGGGGCTGGGTGCAGTGGCTCATGCCTAGCACTCTGGGAGGCCAAGACGGGTGGATCGGCCAAGGTCCAAAGTTAAAGACCAGCTTGAGCCAGTGCAAGACACTGCCTCTAAAGATAGCCAGGTGTTGTGGTAGGCTGGCACCTGTAGTCCCAGCTACTCGGAAGGCTGATGCAAGAAGATTGCTTGAGCACAAGAATGAGGTTGCTGTGAACCGTGATGCCATGGCACTCTATCTGGGGTAACAGAGACTGCCTCAAAGAAAACAACATTGCTATAATACTGCTATGTAATCTATACACCCATGTTCAGACTTTGCATGTGTTCTGAGATGTCCTTTCTTGGAAAAGAAGGGAATTTGGGGGCCTGGGATCCAGTCTAGGATCGATCACACTTTGCAGTTGCCATGTCTCTTTTTTTAAAGTCGAGTACAAGCCTATTCTGTAGATGGTCCCTCGGTTTGGGGGTGTCTGATATTTGTTCATTATTAGATTATTTTATCGGGCTTATGTTTGTTTTTTTTTCCCTGAGAGAGAGTCTCACTCTGTCACTCTGGATAGAGTGCTGCGACATCACAGCTCACAGCAACCTCAAACTCTTCAGCTCAAGCAACCTTCTTGCTTCACCTTCCCAAGTAGCTAGGACTACAGGTGACCACCACAACACCAGGATAGTTTTTCTATTTTTAGTAGAGATGGGGTCTCACTATTAATCAGGCTGGTCTCGAACTCCTGAGCTCAGACAATCTACCTGCCTTGGCCTCCCAGGGTGCTGGGATTACAGGCGTGAAACACCTTGCCTGGCCTGATGTGTTATTATCAGTGGGTCATATCAGAGGGTACACGTTAATTACCTGTCCAATATACTGATGAGAATAACTTTACTTGGTTCAGGTGGCTTCTGGCAGATTTATCCACTATAAAGTTATTTTTAATTAATACTTAACTTAATGGAAAGATACTCGAAACTATATATTCTTTCACAGCACTTTAAAGTTGCCCGAATTCATTTTTATAGTGATGACTGGCTAATTCTATCATTCCTTCTGTGTTTATTCCCTGGCACAGTGTAAAGAGGAACTTTGCTTTTATTCCCTTTTGCTTATTTATATGAATGTGATCTCATAGATTTTTAGTTATGTAGGCTATGATCCCTTACTACCTTTTTTTCCTTTTATTTTTTGAAATAGGGTCTCACTTTTGCTCAGGTTGGTCTCAAACTCTGCCTGGGCTTCCCAGAGTGCTAGGATTATAGGATTATAGGCATTGGCCACCATGCTGAGCTATTACTGTTTTTTTTTGGGGGGGGAGGGTGAGACCGAGTATTACTCTGTCTACCTGGATAGAATGCTGGCCATGGCCACATCATATCTCACAGCAACCTCAAACTCTTGGGCTCAAGTGATCCTCTTGCCTCAACCACCTGGGTAGCTGGAACTACAGGTGCCCACCACAATGCCCCGCTGTTTTTTTTAGAGACGGGGTCTTACACTTGCTCAGGCTGGTCTACAACCTGTTAGCTCAGGTGAGCCACCTGCCTCAACCTCCCAGAGTGCTAGGATTATAGGCGTAAGCCACCGCCCTGGCCTTTTGGTTCTTTTTTATGGAGAATGTTTTTTAGAAGCAAAAATGTGAGCACAGGATATGTTTGTTATCCTGGAGTGTGATTAATTCTTAGCCCTCAATGGACAGAGGTAGAATATATATACATGTGCATAAAAACACACTTGAATATTTTGTATTTCTCTACCTATGTTAAAAATGATGAGGCTATTCCTGGCAGCTGAGCGCATCTTAGCCCTCCCTCTTCATATGTTCCTGACACTCTTAACACCATTT
This sequence comes from Loris lydekkerianus, assembly GCA_963574355.1. Taxonomy (NCBI): domain Eukaryota; kingdom Metazoa; phylum Chordata; class Mammalia; order Primates; family Lorisidae; genus Loris; species Loris lydekkerianus. The sequence continues at coordinate 17,375 of CAUYPK010020207.1, read as the reverse complement.
GTCATAATGGTTACTTGCTCAACCCTAGAGTAAGTATGTTGTTGTTTCAGAATTGCTAACCCATATCATTTGAAAACATTACCCACTTATTAGAATTCTGTCTGTACATCATTCTTGTTTGTCCTCAGCTGAAGGTCAATACTGTGTTGGTTTCTCATCTGTGAGTCGGGTGAGGACCAAGCCCGCAGGAGACAGGAAGTTACTGTCCTTTGTTGTGGTGTGTTGACTGTGGATCCTTGTTCTAAAGGCTTTTCCTGCTCTTTGCAGTACTCACTTCCTACTCCCAAAGGGGGCAAATACGCTATCAACCCCTATCTGACTGAGGATCAGCGCTTCCCTCAGCTGCGACTCTCCCACAAGGCCAGGCAGAAAACCAACGTATTTGCCCCTGACTACACAGCAGGGGTTTCTCCCTTCGCAGAGAATGACATCTCCAGCCGGTCAGCTACCCTGCAAGTCAGGGACAGCACTTTGGGAGCTGGGAGGAGACGCTTAAATCCCAATGCTTCCAGAAAGAAGTTTGTGAAGAAAAGGTGAGGTGCAAGCTCCCACAGACAAACTGGATTGCTGTCCTGGCTGCTGAGGAGGTCTGGGGTCTCATTTCCCAGCTGTGTTGTCTCCAGAACCATTTGGTGGAAAGACTAGGCTGGCTTCACAGTGCTGCCGGTTGGATTGGTAGTGACACTGGGCCATCCCTTAGCCTGTGAGCATCTAGAGAGCTGTGACTCCAGCCAGGTGAAGGGGAATTTGATGAAAACAGAACAGTGCCCTGGAGTAAATCTTTAACCTTTAAAGAAATGAATTTCCAAGTGATGGTATTTTTCTAATAAATGTGGTTGCAAGCTTCTGCATTTGTCCAAACATTTGCTTCTTAGGTAATTTGAAGGCTAACACTAAACACTTGAGCTATATGCCAAAGGCTTAAGCATTTAGATACATCTTTTTGGCAGAAAATACAATAAGTATGCTACAATAAAACTAAGAACTGTTGGTTTCTCTTTTTTAAAATCTTTTATGAAAAATTGTTTCATCATTAATATAGTTCAAGTCAGTGACTTCCCATAGTCTTTCACCTAAATTCCCCCCAATATTGGCATCATCTGCTTTTTCTCTTTCTGCACACAAAGTACAAGTCTAGGGAAAGGATGTTCTTTGACACAGCCATGCACAACTACCAAATTCAGGAAATCTAACTTCACTGCATTAATATCATCTGATGAATAATCAGCACTGAGATCAGTTCATAGAGATCTTTCTTTATCAGTCTATAGAGATCTTTCTTAATCTTTTTCCAGCTACCTAGTCCTCTTTTGGGAAGAGCTAAGCATGATACACACAGTATGCAGTCCATTTAATCTGTAGAATATGGGAACAGGGCATAGCTGCTGTTACTGTCAGAAGTCCTGAGCTACAGGTTAAATGACTTGCCCAAGGTGATAGCTTGTGAGTGACCAGGCCCAGATTTTAACTTAGTCCATGTGTGCTTTTAAGTGACAAATGTGCCAGTGGGGATAGCAGAATGGCTGAACACCGTTCCTCCCAGTCTCATCTTTGTGAAACTGCTTGTTAGGCTGACTCCCACTAGAGCCCAGGGTACTACAGGAGGGCTGAGTACTCACTTCCTACTCCCAAAGGGGGCACAGCCTGGGACGTGTCCACGCGCCCTCCATGTTATGAAAGGTAGGGGCGAGAGAAAAAATTCTCGATTTCAAGTCTTAACCGTTTCACTTAGTTTGCTTCGAATTCAGAAACAAAACATTTCAGGTTTAGAGGTTTCAGAAACATCAAAAACTCTCTTGAATTAAGGTACGTGGAGAAGCTACATGCTTTTATAGATGTTCCTATGCCCCAGGGAAGGAATGGGAAAGTTGGTGGCTACTGTCCCTGACAGGTCACTTGTGGAACTGTGGCTGAATCCAGCTGTACAATAAGGATTTTCCTGAGTGCTCTTCTGCATCCAGTGGCAAAACGGAAGGGATGGAAATACTATCAGGGTAACCTTTCCAGTCCCAATAGAGCAGAGAAGGGCCAAGGGTAGTACTTTTCAATTAACTGCTATATTTCTCATGTCATCTTTGATTTGTTTCCCATCTCACCCAGTTCTGTTCCATTCATGAGACAAAAAAACTTTACATACAAGTTTTCAGGGTTTGGCCAACAACCCACATGTAATATAAGTTATGGCAATTGCATGGTTTAAAAAAACAACTTACTAAATCATCTTAAAGTACTAAGAAATTTTAAGCCAGGCATGGTAGCTCATGCCCGTAATCCTAGTGCTTCGGGAGGCCGAGGCAGAAAGATCCCTTAAGCCAAGGAGTTCAAGACTAGCGTGAGCAAGAGCAAGACCCTGTCTCTATAAAAAATAGAAAAATTAGCCAGTCAGCCAGGCAAGGTGGTGTGTACCTGTAGTCCCAGCTACTCGGGAGGCTGAGTTAGGAGGATCACTTGAACCCAGGAGTTTGAGGTTGAGCTTATATTGAGTTAAGATGCCACTGCACTCCAGTGGGGGCAACAGAGCAAGATCCTATCAAAAAATTATAAACACCAACACATTTTAATCCTATTTTAAAACAAAAACTATAGCATTATTTCCTTTTCTGGTTTTTTTAATCCAAGTATATTTTTTTCCCAGAAATGTAACGATAAATCATAAAAATAGCTTCTTTATTCATTTGAGAAAGAGTCTGTCCTCCTGGGTAGAGTGCCTTGGCATCACAGCTCAGCAACCTCAAACTCTTAGACTCAAAGTGAGTCTCTTGCCTCAGCCTCCCAACTAGCTGGGACTACAGGCGCCAGTCACAACACCTGGCTATTTTTTAGAGATGGGAGTCTTGTTCTTGCTCAGGCTGGTCTTGAACTCCTGAGCCTAGGCAATCCACACTTTGGATTTCCACCCATCTCTCTCTCTCTCTCTTTTTTTTTTTTTTAAGACAGAGTCTCACTTGTCACCCTTAGTAGAGTACTGCATTGTCACAGGTCACAGCAAACTCCAATTCTTGGGCTCAAGAAATTATCCCATTTCTGATGGAATTTGTTTTCTTTAAGACCAGATGGGGTGGCTCATGTCTATAATCCTACTACTTTAGGAGGCTGAGGCAGATAGATTGAGCTCAGGAGTTCAAAAGCACTTTGAACAAGAATGAGACCCCCATCTCTACTAAAAATAGAAAAAATAAGCTGGGTGTTGAGGCAGGTGCCTATAGTCCCAGCTACAGCTACTCAGGAAGATCACTTGAGCCCAAGAGTTTGAGAATGCTGTGAGCTACGATGCCATAGCACTCTACTGAGGGCAACAAGGTGAGACTTTGCCTCAAAAAATAAAAATAATTTTGTTTTTTTGAAGTGCAAGTATTTAAGACAAATTTATTTATTTGTTTACTTTATTTATTTTGATACAGAGCCTTCAAGCTGTCACCCTGGGTAGAGTGCTGTAGCATCACAGCTCACAGCAATCTCCAACTCCTGGGCTCAAGCAATTCTCCTGCCTCCGCCTCCCAAGTAGCTGGGACAACTGGCGCCTGCCACAATGCCCAACTATTTTTTGGTTGTAGCCGTCATTGTTTGCGGGCCCGGGCTGAATTCGAACCCGCCAGCTCAGATGGTGCTGGTGCCTTAGCCGCTTGAGCCACAGGTGCTGAGCCATTTAAGACAAATTCAAGTGCTATTTCTTGTATCTCTTACTCTCATGGTTTACAGAAATGACAGCAGAACACTGTACTATTATTTCTCACTGTAGCCATCTAGAACAGTAAACCACAAGAAGAGGCAGTGGGGTCCAGTGAGGAAGAAAAAAGAGGCCTGGATTCAGGCCCCTGAACCAGCTATAAGCTTAGGGAAAGTGCTTTAACTTCTCTAAGGATCATTTTTCCCTTGTGCAGAAAGGCAATATCACACCTTTTTTGCAGCACAGTAGTGAGAAGTAGATAAACTCTTTTAGGAAGGCACTGCCAACTGTCAAATAGCCTAAGTGTTAATGTGCAGAAGCTGTTCATTCCCCCCAAAGGATTAGTGTAGTACTGCTTCCACAAAATGCATTCCAAACTTTTTGGAACATATCCCTCCCTCGTTCAAGGGAGGACAGGCCACATCTGAGCTCTTAGCGGAGAATGCCTATTTTCTGCTTCCCATAGGAAGCAAAAAGTACTCCTCAGGCTCTGAGGAGTACTTTTATTTTTATTTATTATTTATTTATTATTTGAGATGTAATTCTCAAGCTGTCGCCCTGGGTAGAGCTGTGAACATCACAGCTCACAGCAACCTCAAACTCTTGGGCTTAAGTGATTCTCTTACCTCAGCCTCCCAAGTAGCTGGGTGAGGAGTACTTTTAAAAGATAAGGCAGGTATGTCACTTCTCTGCTTAATACCCTCCAAGCCAGGCATGGTATGCACTGTGGTCCCAGCTGCTCAGGAGGCTGAAGTGGAAACTCCAGTGAAGCCCAGAGTTCAAGACCAGCCTGGGCAATGCAGTGTGACTCCTCTCTCAAAAAAATAAATAAATAAAAATAAACAAAACCCCTGAATAAAAAGGCTTTCCTTTTTATTCAGAATAAGAACCAAACTTGGCCAAGCCTAGTGGCTCACACCTATAATCCTAGCCCTCTGGGAGGCCAAGGTAGGAGGATTCCTTGAGCTTAGGGGTTTGAGACCAGCCTGAGCAGGAGTGAGACCTTGTCTCTACTAGCCAGGCATTGTGGCAGACTATTCAGCAGGTCCAACAAGGGAGGCTGAGGCAGAAGGATTCTTGAGCCCAGGAGTTTGAAGTAGCTATCAGGTAGGCACAGAGGTTGCTGTGAGGTTACTGTGACTCTAGTCTGGGGCAAGAGAGTGAAACTCCAGAAAATAGAAAACAAGAGCCAGGCACAATGGGTCATGCCTATAATTCTAGCACTATTAGAGGCTGAGGTAGGTGGATTGCTTGAGCTCAGGAGTTCGAGACCAGCCTGAGCAAAAGTGAGACTCCATTTCTACTAAAAATAGAAAAACCAAGGCAAGAGAATCCGTTGAGCCCAGGAAGTTATTGTGAGCTATGATGACACCATGGCACTCTAGCCCAGGTGTCAGAGTGAGACTCTTTGTCACAAAAAAAAATAAGAAGCAAACTCTATCTTTCTACAAGATCATATAGCAGGAGTTGGTAAACTTTTTTTTCTAAAGAGCCAAATTTAATATTTTTAGCTTTCTGGACCATATAGTAGATGTCGTAGCTCTGCCATTGTAGCACAATGGCAACTCCAGATAATAGGTAAATGAAAGACTCATAGTGACAAAGCTATTTAAGTGTTCCAATACAACTTTATAAAAGGGCGGTATCTGTGGCTCAGTGGGTAGGGCGCCAGCCCCATATACCAAGGGTAGTGGGATCAAACCCAACCCTGGCCAAACTGCAACAAGTAAATAGCCAGGCATGTGGTGGGCGCCTGTAGTCCCACCTAATTTGGAGGCTGAGGCAAGAGAATCACCTAAGCCCAGTAGTTGGAGGTTACTGTGAGCTGTGACGCCATGGCACTCTACCAAGGGCAATAAAGTCAGACTCTATCTCTAAAAAAACAAACAAAAAAGAATAACTTTATAAAAATAGGCAATGGACCAGATTTGGCATGAGTTGTAGTTTACCAATTCCTGCATTATCAATCTAACCACCTGTCTTCTCACCCAAACTCCAACTATCTCCTCCCCACCACCTTCTTCTTCCTTTCACCACTTGATATGTTTATTTGTTCCTATTCTAGTTATTATGGTTGTGTAAATATTACCCCAAATCTTAGAATGGCATAAAACAACCTTCTGTTATGCACAAGACTCTGGGTCAGAGCATGGTAGGGACAGCCTGTTCGAACCCCACAACATCTGGGCCCTTGCTGAAGTATCTGAAGTCTAGGGAGCTAGATTTGTTTCTGAAGACTTATCCACTTAAGTGTCTGTTGGTTGATAGATGGCTGCAGACTAAGACCTTAGCTGGAGCCTGATAGAGTCAAATGGAAGGACCCACCCAAATAGAATCGACCTGCCCAAACAGAACATCTTACCCAGGAAAAAGGGAACGTGCCAACCCCTACCCTTCCAACCCTTTACATTTCCGTTGACCTTCACCCCGGGCTGACTTCCTTCCTGAACTCAACTCACCCGCACCCGGGTGGGAATAAAAGCCGATATTACCCGCCCACAACCCGGACTCCATTTCTTTTCGTTTCACGTTTTGGAATAATCTTGTATTTTCGGTCTTTGACCTCTCAGAGCCATCAACCATGGCACTTGCAGTAAGTGGCTTCTTCCTGCAGCTTGGGCATCCCCACAACATGGTGACAGGTCCTGACCAAGTCCTTAGCATTTTATATGACCTAGACTCAGAAGTCAAGCAGCATCACTTCTGCTACATTCTGCAAGTTGAAGCAGGTACAAAATTCTACCCATATTAAAGGGAAGGGGGATTAAATGCCTCATTTCCATGGGAGAAATGTCAAAAAAGAGATAAAATTGAAAACACTGCTGTTGGCTGGGTACAGTGGCTCATGCCTGTAATCCCAGCCCTCTGGGAAGCCAAGGAGAGAGGACTGCTTGAGCTCAGGAGTGAGTGAGCAAGAGTGAGACCCTGTCTGTACTAAGAAAAACGCAGGCACTTAGAGTCCCAGCTACTCAGGTGGCTGAGGCAGGAGGCTCACTGGAAATCAGGAGTTTGAGGTTGCTGTGAGCTATGATGCCACAGGACTCTACCCAGGGCAACAGAGTGAGACTTTCTCGAGGAAAAAAAAAAGAATAAGAGCCCGCAAGGAAAAGAGGTCCATAGAACGTCATCAAGAATATGAGAAGAGGACGGCACCTGTGGCTCAAGGAGTAGAGGCCAGCCCCATATGCCAGAGGTGGTGGGTTCAAACCCAGCCCCAGCCACATTAAAAAAAAAAAAAAAGAATATGAGAAAAATGAAGTGCCCTCTCAAGTGTATTCTGGGAACACAGGAAATCAGAAACTCCCTGATTATGGTGACAATAGCCATAATCACAAGAGATCAATCCACATATTCCCGAACTCATTCACTTAAGTCTATTCCTTCAGACAACCCATCTATTTCTCTTCCTTGCAAAGACGCAGACCTTATACTAGAATGAGGCCAATATAGTTAAAAAGCAAACCCAAGGTGGTAGTACCTGTGGCTCAAAGGAGTGCCCCATATGCTGGAGGTGGTGGGTTCAAACCCAGCCCCAGCCAAAAACTGCAAAAAAAAAAAAAAAAAAGCAAACCTGAAGGGGCTTTGCTTTTACATATGCTGAAACACAGCTTGCCTTACCACTGAAGGACATAAGCAGATACAAGTCCTCTAACCTATGTGTGACCCAGATATGAGGACAAAAAACAAAAAGGAAAAGAAAATTTTTTTTTATAAAAAGGAAAATTGTGTTTAATAAAAGTATGGTAAAAAGGGTTGGCACCTGTGGCTTAGTGGGCAGGGTGCCGGCCCCATATACCAAGGGTGGTGGGTTCAAACCTGACCCCGGCCACACTGCAAAAAAATAGCCAGGTATTGTGGTGGTCGCCTGTGGTCCCAGCTACTGGGGAGGCTGAGGCAAGAGAATCGCCTAAGCCCAGGAGCTGGAGGTTGCTGTGAGCTGTGACGGTACAGCACTCTACCCAGGGTGATAAAGTGAGACTCTGTCTCTACAAAAAAAAAAAAAGTACAGTAAAAAGATGCTAGTCTGCCAGGCTCCCGCAAAATGTCATCTATACAGGAATGTTTACTACATAGGAATAAATTGTTTTATATTTTGTAAACATATCTAAACATAAGGAAAACCTTTAAACTTCAAAAATTCAAAATTCTAGGCCACAGTTATTTTAATTAAATACAACAGATAATAGATATTTTTTGGCTGCAACTAAATTCTTGATTTGGGGTTGAGACAGAGCCTCAAGCTGTCACTCTGGGTAGAGTGCTTTGGCATCACAGTTCATAGCAACCTCCAACTCCTGGGCTCAAGCGAGTCTCCTGTCTCTGCCTCCCAACCTCCCAAGTAGCTGGGACTACAGGCACCTGCCACAATGCCTGGCTATTTTTTGGTTGCAGCTGTCATTGTTGTTTGGCGGTCCCAGGCTGGATTCGAACCCACCAGCTCAGGTGTATGTGGCTGGCACCTTAGCCAGGCGCCAAGCCCCAAGGTTGGGTTTGAACCCACCACCCTCGGTATATGGGACCGGCACCCTACTCACTGAGTTACAGGCGCCGCCCCAAACAAAGAATTCTTGACTGACACTTTTAACAAGGTGGGAATTCTATTTGGTTTTCTTTAATACAAGATACGCTCCGCAGCAGTGTTACTGATGTTTCCAAAACCCTCCGGCAGAAGCAGTCCTGCCCAAGTCCACAGCCACACAGTTTGTGCAAAACTCTGAGATGTCTAGATTGATAGCCCCCAATTTCTCAGATATCTTTACCCCAGAACTCACGGACAGGAAGAATACAGAGCAGAGATGTTGAATGTGTCTGGATCACTGTTTGTGTGTATTTGGAGGGAAAGTTTTATAAATGCAACCCATTTTGCAAAATTAAAGTGATGAGAGGGTTGATTCTGTGAGCCAAGCTGCCCAGGAATTCTAGGGCACACTGACTAACAGTAGCTCAGACTGGCAAATGAGGGGTGTGGGGTGTTGTTTATCTTTCTACATCTTTCACCTAGCTCAGTGCCTGGGGCGTGAATGATGTGTGATTCAGATCAGTGTGAGGAAAACAGTCAAGAGGCAGGAAAAACCTTTTCTGAAGCTTTCCTTTAGCTTGCTCTTGGCAGTAAGACACAAGCCTCCCCATCCCTAAAGGCGTACACATGAAACTTGAAGAGCTGGCTTGGTGCCTGTGGCTCAGCGGTTACAGTGCCAGCCACATACACCGAAGTTGGTGGTTTCCAACCTGGCCCAGGCCAGCTAACCAACAATGACATCTGAAACAAAAAATAGCTGGGTGTTGTGGCGGGGACCTGCAGTCCTAGCTACTTGGGAGGCTGAGGCAGAAGAATTGCTTAAGCCCAAGAGTTTGAGGTTGCTGTGAGCTGTGATATCACAGTACTCCACAGAGGGCAACATAGTGAGACTCTATCTGAAAACAAACAAACAAACAAAAACCCTGAAGAGCTGCAGAGCTGCTTACAGGATGCAGATGAGGAAGCATTGATAACGGGGTCCCTTCTATATCTCAAATCTGAGATCTAGCACCAAAACTTGATCTGCTGCCTCAGATAAAATCTCTTTACAACAAATTAACATCATTTCAAGAGACATTTCGGTATAACCAGAGTGTTCTAAGCCTAAGAAAGGAAGCTGTCATGGAGGCAATGCGTGACCAAATTCTAGCAGGACACATCTGAACACAGGAAGTGTGACCAAATTCTAGCAGGACACACCTGAACACAGGAAGTGTGACATAACACCGTGTGTTCTTCCCACCAGTGGCAGTGGGAGTGAGGCTGGAGTACCAGGAGGGAGAAAGAGAAGAACCTTTTCTCCTCTGATGCTGACAACCCATTCCCTCCAGGGGTACTTGGCTGTATCCACAGGGACCACTGAGGACAACAGATACCCAGGTCCCCAGACAGACACAGAATGGCTCTGAGCTAATGTACAAAGTCCATCATTCGCAGCTCATTGAAAAGCAAGGGGGCTTTGGGGACTTCTTCTTGTGCAAAAAAGCAGCCAGGTTCGTGGACATCGAGCACTAGCACTTGACTAATGAGGCTGTTTGTGTCTTTCTTCAGAAGGGAGGATGGGGGGACTCCTGAGGATTCTTCTGCTCCTGCTTTTGATTTTTAGATAATGAAGACAACCAAAGCTTCTTACAGCTCTGGTCCTGGCCTGCTCCCTGGGGGAGGGAGGGGGTCCTCACGGACACTGTTTTCAGTTCACACATAAGGCCCAGTACATACCTGCTCCTGGGACACAGGCCTGCTTCAGAAAGGACCATGGGGATTGTACTGATAGCAAATTAAAGCTGGAAGGAACCTTGAAGGCAATGCAGTTCAAGCCCACATTTTTACAAATGAGGCAACCAGGGCTCAAAGAGAAGAGTACTTGCCAGGCGCGGCAGCTCAGGCCTGTAATCCTAGCAGTGTGGGAGGCTGAGGCAGGTAGATTGCTTGAATTCAGGAGTTCAAGATCACTCAGAGCAAGAGTGAGGCCCCGTCTCTACTAAAAATAGAAAAAACTAGCCAGTGATTGTGGCAGGCACCTATAGTTGCAGCTACTTGGGAGGCTGAAGCAAGAGGTTTGCTTGAGCCCAAGAGTTTGAGGTTGTTGTGAACTACAACACTATAGCACTCTACCCCAGGGGACAGAGTGAGACTTTGTCTCAAAAAAGAAAAAAAGAACAACACTGGCAGCTTACTATTGGAACAGACAGGAGGACTTTTGCTAGAATAGCACTAATTGGAAACCTGGCCTGCCGTGGTGGCTCACACCTGTAATCCTAGCACACTGTGAGGCCAAGGCAGGGGGATTGCTTGAGCTCAGGAGTTCAAGACCAGCCTGAGCAAGAGTAAGATCCCCCTTTCAACTAAAAATTAAAAAACTACCCAGGCATTGTGGTGGAGGCCTATGGTCCCAGCTAATAGGGAGGCTGAGGCAGGCAGATTTCTTAAACCTAAGAGTTTGAGGTTGCTGTGAGCTGTGACAACACCATGGCACTCTACTGAGGGTGACAGAGTGAGACTCTGTCTAAAAAAAAAACTAGTAGAAAACCTAACAAGTGTGATTAAGTGAAAAATAGTATTCATGGAAGGATTATTTGTTCTTTACAATCGAGATGGAGAGTTTGAAAATAATTAGTGCTTGTGACATAAAAAACTAATGAGACACTTTGGAAGGCTGAGGCAGGTGGGTTGCCTGAACTCTGAAGTTCTAGATCAACCTGAGTCAGAGTGAGACCGTGTCTCTAAAAATAGCTAGGCGTTTTGGCAGACTGGCACCAGCTACTTGGGAGGCTGAGGCAAAATAATTACTTGAGCCCAGAGTTTGAGGTTGCTGCAAGGTATGATGCCACAGCACTCTGCCAAGGGCGAAAGTGAGACTTAGTCTCAAAAAAAAAAAATCCAGGCTTTTTGAAAAAAGCTATCTTGGTTTGGTGCCTATGGCTCAAGCGGCTAAGGGGCCAGCCACATACAGCTGAGCTAGCAGGTTCAAATCCAGCTTGGGCCCACCAAACAACAATGACAGCTGCAACCAAAAAATAGCTGAGCATTGTGGCAGGCGCCTGTAATCCCAGCTACTTGGGAGGTGGAGGCAGGAGAATCGTTTGAGCTCTGGAGTTGGAGGTTACTGTGAGCTGTGATGCCAAAGCACTCTACCCAGAGTGACAGCTTGAGGCTCTGTCTCAAAAAAAACAAAAAAAGAAAGAAAAGAAAAAATTTATCTTTTTTCAAAAAACTTCTTCAACAATAAGTTTTAGATGAATTTCCCCAGTTTGCAAAGGCCACTGATGAGCAAGACAATATATGCAAATTTTTTTTTTTTTTTTTTTTTTTGAGATAGAGCCTCAAGCTGTCACCCTGGGTAGAGTGCTGTTATGTCACAGCTCAGAGCAACCTCCAACTCCTGGGCTCAAGTGAGTCTCCTGCCTCCGCCTCCCAAGTAGCTGAGAGTACAGGCACCTGCCACAACACCTGGCTATTTTTTTGGTTGCAGCCGTCATTGTTGTTTGGCGGGTCTGGGCCGGATTTGAACCCGTCAGCTCAGGTGTATGTGGCTGGCGCCTTAGCTGCTTGAGCCACAGGCACCACGCCTATATGCAAATCATTTTAAGAATATCCAGCTGTTACAGACCTATTAATTGTAAAGTGCAACTAAAGGTTTTCTGACTTTGAGAATCATGACATCACCCTCAAATTAGCATTGCAGCCTCACCTAGTTATCACCAGGGCACCTAAAGAACTGCAGATGAAATTGATTAAGTTATCTGTAGATAACATTATAAAGTCACCGTTTGATGCGAATGAAAGATCTAATTGAAATATGGAAAAATGGCTGGGCACGATGGCTCACACCTGTAAATCCTAGCACTCTGCTGAGGTAGGTGGATCTGAGCTTCGAAGTTTGAGACCAGTCTGAGGAAGGGCTAGAACTCACCTCTACTCAAAAAAAAAAAAAAAAAAAAAAAAAAAAGAAAAGAAAGAAAGAAAAACGAGCCAGGTGTTGTGGCTGAGGCAAGAGGATCCCTTGAGCCCAAGAGTTTGAGGTTACTGTAAGCTATGATGCCATTGCACTCTACTGAGGATAACATAGTGATTTTCTGCCTCAAAAAAAAAAAAAAAAAGCAATTGAAATATGGAAAAATGCAGAAGGATACCCATACCCTTGACAAGATGCCCGAAAAACGCTTCCTTACTTTTCAATCGCTTATTGCTGTGAATTTACAGCTCCTACCTTACTCAAATCAAGACACTCCCAAGGTCACAAATGACTGAGGAACCCATCTAGAGGATCAACTGACACGTGCACCTCCGTGTTGCAATCAAATATTCAAATGCTTCCCAACAAAAACTAGACTCAACAAATCATTAAAAGGTTAACTTTAAAATTAACGAATAATTTAAAAAAAATTAACAGTTTTCATTTTTGAAATTATGAAGTACATAGTAATTACATTTAAAAAAATAATGTACATTTTCTCAGTACCTGTATATGAAATTAAAGTTTCTCAGCCGTAGCCTTATTTGATAACAGCGAAATTAACGTGGACTTCCAACATGAAGTTTCCCCACCTGTGGCCTCTGGTAAGCGTAGTGCAGTGGTTCTCAACCTGTGGGCCGCGACCCCTGTGGACTGTATTAAAGGTATGTGGCATTAGGAAGGTTGAGAAGCACGGTGTAGTAGATCAGAGAGTGCATGGGGGTGGGACTCCACAGGCTTTCTGATTTGTTCCCACCCTCCTCTGAATCTCAGTTTCTTCCTCAGGGGCTTACCAGATCAGAGAGGGGTCAAAACTGAGTGATCAACTCTCAAATGCGTTTTTTTGGTCAAGCCTTCTTTGAATCACTTTTGTTAGCAGGTTCGCCCAGGGCCTCTTCACACCACAGGGAGTTGCCCCAGGCACTCCCACATAGGTCCACAGTGACCCAGAGACACATTTTGGCTGGGAGGAATAAAATGTTTTTTCTCTTTGGAGCTCAGGAACTTGGTCTCTTATTCATCTACAAAAAAGACACTTGGTTTCCTCTTTTGTAAACATGCAGAAAAACCAATTGTGATTAATTTTGGGAAGAAAAGGCAGCAGAGAAGACACATTAACATTCATCTCCAAATCAAAATTAGGATCCCAAGCAACAGCTTTCTAAGAAAAGAACCAAAAACTCAGAATAAAGCAAGACTGTCAAGCAAGGGCAGGAAGTACAGGGCTCAGGAGGACTGACCTGTTCTGTCCAAGGGGAAGTTTAAGAGTTGTGGGGCCCAACGAGACCATGCTTATTTATTCCAGGTGGGGAGTCAGGTTACTCTTTCAAGAGGTCCTGAATCTTCTCTGAGCCTCATGACTGAGCACCATCTTGCCAACTGAAAAGAACCCAAACTCTGTAAAACAAAGAGATTTATCCTGAGCTGAATTTGCACAACCAGAGAGCCACACCCAAGCTTGAGCAAATACTCACCCCTTGATGTGGCTGGGTTACAGTTTGGTCTTATACATTTCAGGAGACTGAAATTATAAGTAAGGTCATAAATCAATACATGGAAGGCATACATTTCTTTGTCCTGAAAAGGCAGGGCAACTCACGGCAGGGCATTCCAGATTATAGGTGGGTTTATAGAGCCTTTGATTTGGCTTGGTGCCTGTAGCTCATGCAGCTAAGGCCCCAGCCACAACACCAGAGTTCTGGTGGGTTCAAATCCAGCTAGGGTCTGCCAAACAACAATGACAACTACAACCAAAAAATAGCCAGGCAATGTGGCAGGCACCTGTAGTCCCAGATACTTGGGAGGCTGAGGCAAGAGAATCACTTAGGCCCAGGAGTTGGAGGTTGCTGTGAGCTGTGACACTAGGGCACCCTACCCAGGGTGACAGCTTGAGGCTCTGTCTCAAAAAAAGTAAAATCTTTTGATTTGTGATTGGTTAAAGAAATGAAGCTTTGGGCTGGGAGTGGTGGCTCATGCCTGTAATCCTAGTACTCTGGGAGGCCAAGGCGAGTGAATTGCTTGAGCTTAGGAGTTCAAGACCAGCCTGAGCAAAAAGTGAGATCCCATCTCTACTAAAAATAGAAAAGCTGAGGCAAGAGGATTGCTTGAGCCTGAGTTGGAGGCTGCTGTGAGCTATGATGCTAAGGCACTCTACGCAGGGCAAAAGCTTGAGTTGCTGTCTCAAAAAAAAAAAAAAAGAAAGAAAAGAAAACAAAAGAAATGAAGCTTTGTCTAGAGGTTTGGAATGTTTTAAATTAATTAAGGAAGTCTGGTTTTGAGACAGAATCTTACTCTGTCACCTTGGGTAGAATGTTGTGGCGTCATAGCTTACAGCAACCTCAAACTCTTGGGCTTAAAGGATTCTCTTGCCTAAGTTTCCCTAGGAGCTGGGACTACAGGCATACACCATATGCCTGGCTAGTTTTTCTATTTTTAGTAGAGACGGGGGTCTCGCTCTTGTTGAGGCTGGTCTCAAACTCATGAGCTCAGGTGCCTCGGCCTCCCAGAGTTCTAGGATTACAGGTGTGAGCCACTGTACCCGGCCTTCATTTTGATTTTTAAAAATGTTGCATCAAAGTATTATTTATGTTGATTTTCTGAGTTTTATGATGCCTCCTTTAATTTTGGACCTGTTTATTTCCCAAATCCTTTCATTTATAATTCTTGTAATGGTTATCAGAAGAATTATAATTAAAGTTTGATTTCTCCACTGGCTGGGTACAGTGAATCAGGCCCATAATCCTAGCACTCTGAGACCAGAAGATTGCTTGAACTCAGGAGTTAGAGATCAGCCTGAGCAAAGGTAAGACCCCCATTTCTACTGAAAACAGAAAAACTGGCTGGGTACTGTGGTGGGCTCCAATAGTCCCAGCTACCTGGGAGACTGGCAGGAGGATCACTCGAGCCCAAGAGTTTGAGGTTGCTGTGAGCTTGGCAGATGCCACTGCACTCTAGCCTGGTCAACAGAGTCAGGTTCTGAGTCAAAAAAAAAAAGAAGAAACTAAAGTCTATTTCTTTTTCATTCTCCTTTCCACAGAATGGGTGTTTCCCTTCTGTTCTCTAGGAAGACTTTACTACAACTTTTACTTTACAGAGATTTAAAACTTTTGCTCTGTTCTGCTCAGTACCTGAGTGAGACTTCGTGCAAAACCACTAACTTTAACGTGCCTTGGTTAGTCTCTGAATACTTCCCCATGACTGCTATCCCCCATCAACCCTCCCTTAGTGTTATGGGGCGAGATAAGGACCACTGACTCAAATTAGAATTTCAAATAGGAGTCTTTTATTAACTGTGGGGCTGTCCCAGCCAAGTCTAAAGCAGACTAAGTAAGAGAGCATTGAAGGGTCTGAAGTTGGGGTTTTTCTAGTCTGAAGGTTGGCAGAGGGCCAAACAGGTGGGCTGAAAGTTGGCAATTAGAAGCAAAAAGAAAGTTGGCAAAAGAAGCAAAAAGCGAGCAAGGGGTCACGATGACCTCTTTTACAGAAGTAAACCTTGCAATTTTATTGGTTTAGCCAATAGGTAACATAAAGGGCAGTTAGATAACAATACAGTAATATAATGCAGATCTAGCAACTAATAAATAAATAAAACAATTTGTCACAGCACTTAGCTCATTAACCCTCGGGATGAAAGTTCTTGGCCCATTCGTTCTTATCTTGTCCTGTTCTGGCCCAATCCGGACCAATTTATGAGTAATGGTACTTGGCATCATTTCATTTACCTCTTTTTCCCCCTTCCTCCTACCCAGGGGGTGGTGTGAGGCTGTTGTGAGGCCGCAGGCACCCATCTTATGGGGGTGATGAGGCAGCTGGCACCCATGAGGCTGCTGGCACCCATCTCACTAGCTCCATGGGAAGCAAAACCAGTTAATTCCCCATTACCTGGCCTTGAGGAGCAGGGTAACACAAGGACGTGCACCCAGAATAGTACGTTCTATAGGACCCCCAAATGCAGATTGTGAACCTTGCAAAGGAAGACACATTCATTTTCACAGAGCAAGTCTCCCCTAGGCTCTCAACCTTCCAAGTCCGGAGTCACTGTGACTCAGCAGAATCTGGGCCTAAAGGTCTTCGGCCGTCTGCATCCAGGCCTTTTCCCACCCCATTTTGTGCAAAAGCCAGAAGGGAGTGAGCTACAGAGCCTAGTTTTCCCTAAGTCATCTCAAAACAGGATGCAGAGGACCTCTCCCCTGCAGGCCCCCTCGCCCCCCACGTCCGCCCCACCCCCACCCCGACTTAACTTCCACCCAGCGTCAGTGGGTGGAGTCTCCTGCAGACTCCCTTTCTCGCAGTAACCGCAGCCAGGGTGGGGCCGCGCCCTTGCCGGCTGCCCAACTTTAGTGGGCTGGGCAAGGTAGGGTATAAAGGAGCGGGCGCTCTGCGAGCAGCATTTAGGACTGCTCTGTTTTTAAAGTACTCAGCGCTCAGCCCGGCACCTCGCCCAAGCCGCGGTCGTCCGGACAACCACCAGCCCAACCAATCAGCGCCCCCGCCTGCGTCCGACCCATGTCTGGTGAGTGCAGCCCAGAGAAGGTCCCTGGCAGCTTCAGAGCAAGCCCTGGATTCTCCCGTGGAAGCTGCAGGGGATTTGGTCCTGAGTTATTTACCTTGGCTTAAAATGTTAAAGGTGAGGCTCAGCGCCTGTGGCTAAAGCGGCTAAGGCACCAGCCACATACACCAGAGCTGGTAGTTTCGAATCCAGCCCAGGCCTGCCAAACAATGACAACTGCAACCAAAAAATAGCCAGGCGTTGTGATGGCACCCACCTGTGGTCCCAGCTTCTTGGGAGGCAAGAGAACTGCTTAAGCCCAGGAGTTGGAGGTTACTGTGAGCTGTGATGCTACAGAACTCTACCCAGGGCGACAGCTTGTGGCTCTGTCTCAAAAAAAAAAAAAAAAAAAAAGGCAGCACCTGTGGCTCAGTGAGTAGGGCGACAGCCCCATATACCGAGGGTGGTGGGTTCAAACCCAGCCCCAGCAAACTGCAACAAAAAAATAGGGCGTTGTGGCGGGCGCCTGTAGTCCCAGCTAGTCGGGAGGGAGGCAATAGAATCGCCTAAGCCCAGGAGTTGAAGGTTGCTGTTAGCTGTGATGCCATGACACTACTGAGGGTGATAAAGTGAGACTCTGTCTCAAAAAAAAAAAAAAAAAAAAAAAAAAAAATTTCCCAACCCAAGAATAGAAACATTTTTTTCTCCTATGTTTTCTTCCGTAAGCTTGTAATTTTAGGTTTTA
>CAUYPK010020206.1:0-84188 GCA_963574355.1 Loris lydekkerianus | reverse complement strand
CCATCTGATTCACTCGGCCCCTGTCTCCTCCACCTGATTCACTCGGCCCCTGTCTCCCCCCACCTGATTCACTCGGCCCCTGTCTCCTCCACCTGATTCACTCGGCCCCTGTCTCCCCCCACCTGATTCATTCGGCCCCTGTCTCCTCCACCTGATTCACTCGGCCCCTGTCTCCCCCCACTTGATTCACTCGGCACCTGCCCAACCATCCTCCCTTCTGGAAGCTTTATGAATTTCTGAAAATGGAGAAATTAGGTATTTGTGGATCAAAATATAGCTGGGTAATTTTCCTGCTCCTGTGAGCCATGTTCCTTTATGCAGAGGGAGGGGCAGAGTACATAGGCTCACAGCCACTTTTCCTGCTACTCTTTAGGCCTAGGGCCAGGGGCCTCCTTGAGCCTGGCAACGTGTGTGTGCAGGTGGCAGGGAAAAGGGGGTCCACCTCCTGGGGTCTTCTCTGGGTTTTTATTCCTCGACAATGATGCCATCTGCCCAGAGGGCACGAACAGAGTTCCATATCTGAGCAGTTTCTCAGGGCAGAGAGGGCCATGCCCTCCTCCTGGGTATCAGGAAAGCACTTGGAACGTTTGATTTCAGATAGTAAAGATCAGAAGGAGCGAAATATCTAATGTAAGCTTCTTGTGGACAAGGGACCTGAGTCTCAGTGCCCTGTGTAACTTGCACTGCCTGATGCGGACATGCCCAGTAAGTGTGTGGCCGACAGGTGAATGGCCTCTGTGGGCTCCTGCCCGTGGGAGTCAGGATGACACCACTTGGAGTCTCAGTCCTGGTTTCTAGAGAAGGTTCTGGTGCCAGCAGTCCTGCTGCAGTTGGTAGTGCAAGTACCAAAGCCTCTGGTGTAGGCTCCTTGGACTTCTATGAACTGTCATTAATTAGCGTCCATACTCTGACATCTGACATTTATTCTCTGATGGATATTTGAGGAAGACTATCCATCAGAGATATTTTGTTCATCATGTGGGACTTCAGGAGAAATCAGAAAGGTGACTCTGGGTGGCAACAAACAGGAAATGCTCTCCTGATGCAGGCTGCGATGTTCATTCACCAGACAGCACAAGCAGCAAAGAATGAGTGGCCTCCAGCTGCTGCGCTCTCATGCGGCTGCCCCCCAAGTTGGGTCAGCAGTGCTTTGGGGCTACAGGGCATCCAGGTGACAGGTGGGCATGGGGCAAGGGCTGGGTGTGAAGTCTCCCAAGCTGGACCAGTCAGTGTTCCTGTAGTTTATTTACTGTCTGGTCTGTAACCGTGAGGCTATTGGAGAGCTCTAAGTAACCTGGTGACAGATGAGTCCAGCCATAGTCCCATTTCTTCTCCTTGCTCTATTTGGCAGAAGTGACTGATGGAGCCTGCCCCCTACCTCTCTGAATGGGGTTGCCCATGCCGGGGCTGCAGGCAGTGTTGGCATCTGGCCCCAGGACTGGAAGGCCCTCTGCATCCCAGGAGCATGAGGTTTCAATCCAGACTAAGAAACCCAAGTGGTCAACTCACATCCTCAGAACTGCCTGCAGTGTTTCTTCATCTCTATTGTTGATTCTCTTCTTTTACAAAGTTGAAAACAATTAGGTGCCTCCTTTTCTTCCAATGTTTGTTTATTTTCTCTCCTCTGTTGGTGAAAACTTGCTCATAGTCAGGCACTGTGGCTCACGCCTGTGATCCCAGCATTCTGGGAGGCTGAAGCAGGTGATTGCCTGAGTTCACAGGTTTGAGATCAGCCTGAGCCAAAGCAAGACCCCAGCTCTAGAAAATTCCTGGGTGTTGTGGCAGGCACCTGTAGTCCCAACTACTTGGGAGGCTGAGGCAAGAGAATCGCTTGAGGTTTGAGGTTGCTGTGAGTTATGATGCCACGGCACTCTACGTCAGCCAATAAAGTGAGACTTTGTCTCAGAAAAACTAAAGAAAACTTGCTCATTATATTTTACTTACTATTTTTTTTTTTTTTTTTTTTAGACAGTCTGACTATGTCACCCTTAGTAGGTATTACGGCGTCACAGCTCACAGCAACCTCAAACTCTTGGGCTGAAGCCATTCTCTTGCCTCAGCCTCCCAGAGTGCTAGGATTACAGGTGTGAGCCACTGATCTAGGCCATTCCACCAATTTTCATGTTTTTTCCTTTTGGGGGGAAACAGGGTCTCATTCTGTCACCTGGTCTAGAGTGCAGAGGCATCTTCACAGCTCACTGCAGCCTCAAACTCCTGGGCTCAAGCAATCTTCCTGCCTCAGCATCCTGAGTATCTGGGACTATAGGCATGTGCCACCGTGCCTGGCACTGTTTCCATTATTTTCTTCTCTTCTTACATACATTATTAGATATTATTTCCATAATTTCTTTCTCTTCTCTTCTCTACTGAGAGTGACCAAGTGTGACTCTGTCTCAAAATATATATATATATATTTATTTTTATATTTATATATATTTTGAGACAGAGTCACACTTGGTCACTCTCAGTAGAGTGCCTTGGCATCATAGCTCACAGCAACTTCAAACTCATGGGCTCAAGTGATTCTCTTGTCTCAGGCTCCCTAGTAGCTGGGACTATAGGCGCCCACCACAACACCTGGCTATTTTTAGAAATGAGGTCTCACTCTTGCTCAGGCTGGTCTTGAACTCCTGAGCTCAGGCAGTCCACCTTGGCCTCCCAGAGTGCTGGGATCACAGGTGTGCACCACGGCTGGCCTCCCTCCATACATCCCAGAACTCGTATTGCCCTTTCCCTTTCTATCTGATGCTTTGCTCACCCTCCTGCCTCTCTCCCTTGATCTGCTTTGGCCTGGCCTTTGGTGGACAGCGTCCTGGTGGAGGCACCCTGGGTGCTGAGAGTGCCCAGGCCCAGCTGAGGGCTTGGTGCTGCCCTGCAGACCTGTAGGTTGAGAAGAACCAAAGTTCCAAGAAGGCCAGCGTGTCCTGAGGTCCTGAGGGGTGCAGAGTCTCCGTCCTCCAGGGGCAGAATACTGACCCACAGGCAGCAGATTAGCTGTGGAGAACTTGTGTGTGTGTGTGTGTGTGTGTGTGTGTGTATGAGAAAGAGAGACTGTGCATGTGTAAGAGTATGTGTGTGAATGTGTGTGAGTGTGTGTGCATGTGCGAGAGTGTGAGAGCATGTGCGAGTGTGAGAGTGTGTGCATGTGCGAGAGTGTGAGTGTGTGTATGTGTGTGAGAGTGTGTGTGCATGTGCGAGAGTGTGTGTGAGAGTGTGTGCATGTGCGAGAGTGTGTGTGCATGTGTGAGTGTGTATGTAGCGTGTGTGCATGTGTGAGAGTGTATGTGTGTGAGTGTGTGCATGTGTGAGAGTGTGAGAGTGTGTATGTGTGTGCATGTGAGAGTGTGTGTGCATGTGCGAGAGTGTGTGGGAGCATGTGTGTGAGTGTGAGACTGTGTGCATGTGCAAGTGTGTGAGAGTGAGCGTGTGTGAAACTGTGTGCATGTGTAAGAGTATGTGTGTGTATGAGTGTGTGGGTGACTGTGAGAATGTGTGTGTTCTTTCAACATTATTTTTCTTAGAGAACAGGACAAACTTTCCAGGCTGGTGCTGCATCAAGTACATAGGCATGTGTTTTCTACCCCTTTTGGCCATGAGGAAAGCCCACTGGGACCCCCAGCCAGTGCCTGTTCATGGACAGCTGACAGCCACACATGCAGGCCCAGTGGGAAATGCTCTGTCCCCTGTGTCTTGCAGAAGGGGAACACGGCTCTGCACATTGCTGCCCTGGCTGGGCAGGATGAGGTGGTCCGGGAGCTGGTCAACTATGGCGCCAACGTGAACGCACAGTCACAGGTAGTGCCCTCTGCTCTCTCGGATAGCGGGCAGCCTCTCTTCCCTGGGTACCCCCTTCCCTTCTCCATGCTGGATGTGCCGGCTGCTGTGTTAGCACCCACTGAGCGGCGGGGTCCAGATTTATAGCAGTTTGTCTCCAAGGGTGGCCACATTCTAAGCAGGATAGATGAGTGTGGACCCTTCTCTGCTCAGTAAAGCGACCAGACCACAGTTTAGTTACGTTTCACTGCGTGAAAGACACAGGGGTGGGGAAATGAGGCATGGGGGCGAGGAGGCCGGAGAAGTGGAGATGGGTGTGCAGGCTAGAGGCTGAGCGGTGGAGCTGAGGGGCCCATCGTAGACTCTGTGGACAGTCCCCACTTTGCGCCTTTTGTAGCATCCCACTATGCCAGTTCAAAATGGCAGTGAGCTGCCTTCGGTGGGGATGTAGGTGAGGACATTGCCTTGGGCGCTGGGAGAAAACAAGGTGAAGAGAGTGCTGCCCTCCAGTATGGAGGACTTTGTGCTCTCCCCATTGTGGGTGAATTCTAACTGCTTCTCCTGGTTTACAGAAAGGCTTCACCCCCCTGTACATGGCAGCACAAGAGAATCACTTGGAAGTGGTTAAGTTTTTACTGGAAAATGGAGCTAACCAGAATGTGGCCACAGAAGTAAGTACCTTGGCCAGATGTCCCTACAGGATGTGCGTGCCAGGCCTTACCTTCCCGGGACATGGCTTGAGGGCATCCATGTCTCAGCCCTGCCGCGCATTCTGCACTCCGGACCTTCCGATCACTGCACTGTGCTGTTGGGCTTCACAAGGGAGTGGAGACCAAGTCTTAGATTTCAGGGAGTGTGCAGACACGTCCCTGAGAAAGGATGGCAGGCTGAGGCCGTACTGCCTCTGTGACCCAACTTATGGCCGGACGGGGTGGGAATGGTGTGTGTGCATGTTGCTGATGAGTTGGCCTTGGGCCTTGATGGGGAAGGCTTCTGCCAGGAACCCCCTGTCACCTGTGGACAAGTTGAGTTAGCTGAGATCCCAAGTCTGGTCACTGGTGAGATGGCAGAGCTGAGGCCTCTCTTGACTCCTCGCATGTCTCAGCAATGACACAACTTCGTTATCACACAGCTTCCCCAGGTCGTACACAGCTAGGGGTTAGTACAGTGGCTCATGGTGAGGGCCCCGCATGGATCCTGGCATCTGGGAGGTGTTCAGGAACATTCTGCCATTCCAGGCACCATCCTGACACAAGCAAAGGGGTGAGAAGGAGGGAGGCAGAGAATCAACAGCAGTGACAAGCGTCTCTCCCTCAGACAAGCAGGGAAACATTATCAAGGAAAATTAAACTAGAGCTGACGACAGGAGACTGCGGGCTCTGGCGGATTACTGGGAAAGGGAGTGGGTGAGAGAGGCTTCAGGGAGGAGGAGGCCTCCACGCTGGGTGTGGGAGATGAAAAGTTAGTGGAAAGCCCCCAGGGCTCCTGCCTTGAGCAGAGCCCCGAGGTGAGGGGCAGGGCCCCTCTCAAGGGCCGTGTGAGCGAGGGGGAGTCAGAGCAAAGCCACCTGCCTCTCCTCCCGCAGGACGGCTTCACGCCGCTTGCCGTGGCTCTGCAGCAGGGCCACGAGAATGTGGTGGCGCACCTCATCAACTACGGGACAAAAGGCAAGGTGCGGCTCCCTGCCCTGCACATCGCTGCCCGTAATGACGACACGCGGACGGCCGCCGTCCTTCTGCAGAACGACCCCAACCCTGACGTGCTTTCCAAGGTGAGGGCAGCCCAGCCCCTGGGGCCTGCAGGGTGCAGAGGCATCCTCCACACCCAGCAGTTTCGCAGGAATGAGCCCCATGCACAGAACATGGACTCCCAGGATGTGGAAGGGCCCTGTGGATAGCCCCGCCCCAAGCCCCTGGGGACGCTGGGAGAAATGTTCTGGGCATGTCTTGGGGATGCTTCTTGTTGCTCAGGGCATCCAGAAAGTGCCCGGGTCAATTGGGTCTTGAAAACAGCCATCCTGAGGTTCTGGAATGGAATGATGACCCTGGACACACCAAGGGGGCAAAGACCTGTCTTTGTCCATCAGCAGAGTCACTGTACCCTTTCAGGACTGATCACTGAACAATCCGTAGAATTAAGATCCTGGGCTGTATAACACTCTGCATTTGTGAATCAAATACTCTTCATCTGCAAACATTGACAAATGAGCCCCAGGGTCTGCAGTGATCCTGCTGAACCACGAGGTGTATGAGGAGGCTCACTCAGAAGAGACATAAAGCTTTTGAATGGAATTGGCCACAGAGCCTCTCTCCAGCCCTTCAGCAAGAGTTCCCATCCGTCCAAGTCTCCCTTATGTAGAGGGTACTCCGGGGTCCCCTGGCTGAGCTTGGTGAGTGGCATCTGACAGACTCTTCCCTCTCTCGTGCCCCAGACGGGATTCACCCCGCTCCACATCGCAGCTCACTACGAGAACCTCAGTGTGGCCCAGCTGCTCCTCAACAGGGGGGCCAGTGTCAACTTCACGCCACAGGTAGGCTGTCTGGCCGGTGCTATCTCACTGTCCGGGGCAGAAATGCCTGTGGGCAGGACAGCCGGTGTCTAGGGGGCTCCCTGCTGGCGCGTCTGGACACCTGCCTTCAGCTCCCACCTGCTTTGTCTCAAGAAGATCCCAAATCCCATCCCTGCATTCTAGAGGTGGTGGGCTGGGAGGCAGGGGGCGATTTTTATACCACTGTCTTCCTCCAGCCCATTGTGCTGGCCCTGGGAGGCGTGGGCTTGGCTTGCCTTGTTGGCAGGTCTTGAAATCCTTCTCAGGCCAGGACTTCCCTGACTGTGGGCCTAATGTGGCTGCCTGTCCTCCTATCACTGCCGGGCTGGGGCTGGGGGAACGCAGGGTGAGAGGGGTGCAGGCAGCTGAGTTCAAGGGAAGGATGCCGTGGCCTGACCGTCCCCCACTTCCTCCCCTCCAGAATGGCATCACGCCACTGCACATTGCCTCCCGCAGGGGGAACGTGATCATGGTGCGGCTCCTGCTGGACCGGGGGGCCCAGATAGAAACGAGGACCAAGGTGGGTGCCAGCAGGCTCTGCAGGCAGGCCCAGTGAGGGGGGGGGGGGAGTCCTGCCTCAGCGGCCTCCCTCGCAGCTGCAGGCTCTCAGTGACCTAATGAGTAGTGCAGCAGCAGCGGGGTGCTGGGAGCAGCGCTGCAGTGCTCTTCTCTCCCGTGGTCTCTGATCACTGCTTCTGGGCTTTCTTTTTGTTTTTGACTCTGTCTTTTGAAGGATGAATTGACACCGCTCCACTGTGCAGCTCGGAATGGGCACGTGCGAATCTCGGAGATCTTGCTAGACCACGGGGCGCCCATCCAAGCCAAGACCAAGGTGCGGCCTCCTTCCTGCAAGAGCACCTTTGAGTGGGGCTCCGGGTCAGACAGACCTAGGATCAGGTCTCATTTCTGTACAATAGAGTTGGTCATACCACTACATATGACACATATAGTACATGTGACATTCACCACAAGGCCTATCACATAGGAGGGACTCAGCATAGCTCTGATTATTGTCTGGATCACAGTCAGCAAACTGTTTATGTAAGAGGCCAAGTATTAAATATTTTTAGTTTTTTCAGGCCATGGTCTCTTTTGCAATGATTCAGCCCTGCCAACATAGCAGAAAAGCACCCATAGGCAATATGCAAACTAGGGGCCATGTTCCAATAAAACTTTATTTACAAACACAAGTGGCCAGCCAGATGTGATCCATAGGCTGCCGTTTGCCTACTACTGCTCCAGATCAACCCCCATCTCTTTCATCCTAGCTCCAGAAAAGGTCGGAACTCAGTGCTCTGAGAAGTCTTTAGAGCCTGGGCTAGACCAGAGTTAAGTTAAAAAGAAAACAGTTCTTCTCAGGCTGCATCTGAGGCCAGAGCAGTTGTAGTGTGAGGATTGAGCATTCCAGGGGCTAACGCTGTCAGCCACAGTTCTTCCTGTTTCTTCTCCAGGGCCTGGGCCCCATGAATTTAGAAGGTGTGTTCTAGCAGAGTAAGACAAAAGTCAGGCCCATTCACTGCCATGCAGGAGGTGTTCTGCGAGCAGTTCTCTGTCATAAATTTGCAGCAGTCTGGCTCGGCACCTGTGGCTCAAGCGGCTAAGGCACCAGCCACATACACCTGAGCTGGCGGGTTCGAATCCAGCCTGGGCATCACCAAACAGCAATGACAGCTGCTACCAAAAATAGCCTGGCATTGTGGGGGGTGCCTGTAGTCCCAGCTACTCGGGAGGCTGAGGCAGGAGAATTGCTTGAGCGCAGGAGTTGAAGGTTGCTGTGAGCTGTGATGCCATGGCACTCTACCCAGGGTGACAGTTTGAAACTCTGTCTCAAAAATAAAAATAAAAAAAATTCCAGAAGTCCGTAACCATGAAAGCCAGCCTCTTCCCTGATAAACTATCATGTTCTGTTCCATTGAATGATCTTTAATTTGGGTCATGAGTCACAGTCCCCTAGCTGGCCCTTGTGCATGTACATGTGTGTCCTTAAGTGAAGGTGCCTCTGCTATCCCAGTTCATCTCTCATTTAATCCTCTGTCCATGGCTGCTTTGCTGTGCAACTTTGGGCATGGCTCTTACCCTCTCTGTGTTTCCCTTTCCTCATCAGGAGAGCTCCAGCCCTCTCTCCTAAGATTGTTGGGATAATCACATGAGATAAAGTCTTCAAATGAAAGTATAATTGCTCTTACACATTACTTTTTAGGTCAGGAAATTCTCAACACTTTTCCACAGACGCCCTGTATTTAAGATTACATAAACCCTTACAAGTTACATTTTTTAAGGATTTTCTATTATCTAGGTTATTAGAAGGGGGCTGAAAAAGGATGTTTATGAAAATTCTTTACTGAAAACTTGTGGGACTATGGTAAGACCTTTCTAAAATGCAATGAGTGGGCTCAGCACCTGTAGCTCAGCAGCTAGGGTGCCAGCCACATACACCGGAGCTGGTGAGTTCGAATCCAGCCTGGACCTGCCAAACAACAATGACAACTACAACCAAAAAATAACCAGGCATTGTGGTGGGCACCTATAGTCCCAGCTATTTGGGACGCTGAGGCAAGAGAATCTCTTAAGCCCAAGAGTTGGAGGGTGCTATGAGCTGTGATGCCACAGCACTCTACCCAGGGTGATAGCTTGAGACTCTGTCTAAAAAAAAAAAAGAAATAATAAAAAAAAATGCAGTGAGTGTAACTAACTGTGTCAGTCAGCCTGCTGCCATGACAAAGAACCACAGCTGGTGGCTTATGTGAAGAGGGTGTGTTGAATCCCAGTTTTAGAGGCTTGTCGAGAGGGTCAGTTCCTTCTGAGGCTGTGGGTGGGAGTCCGTTCCCGGGCTCTCCAGTGGCTTGCTTGAAGTTGTGATGATCACAGACGCAGCACCCTGGCCTCTGCTTCATGCTCAAGTGGCATTTTCCCTCCATGGGCACATCTGTGTCCACACCTTCCACTCCTAAGGGTACCAGCCATACTAGATTAGCATCCACGCTGGTGACCTCACTTGAGCTCATTACAGCGGCAAAGACCCTGTTTTCAAATAAGATCGTGCTCTGAGGTCCTAGGGGTCAGCCCTTGAACATGTGAATTGGAGGGAGACACCCATCAGCCTGCCCATGCTGCTCCATCCAGAAGCCTTTGTGATTACTTGTTTTCCTCTCCACGCAGAACGGCCTGTCCCCAATCCACATGGCGGCTCAGGGAGACCACCTCGACTGTGTCCGGCTCCTCTTGCAATATGACGCAGAGATCGATGACATCACCCTGGACCACCTGACCCCACTTCATGTGGCCGCCCATTGTGGCCACCACAGGGTGGCCAAAGTCCTTTTGGATAAAGGGGCCAAACCCAACTCCAGAGCCCTGGTGAGTAGGAGGCCTGCAGAAGGGGCCAGAGGGGCAGGGCAGCAGCTGTGAGGCTGGGCCAGGGGCAGGGCAGCAGGGCTATGAGGCTAGCCCAGGGGCAGGGCATCAGGGGCCTGGAGCACTCTCTGGGTCTGGGACCTGGAGTAAAGCACAACTCTGCAGGCAGGGGGGGACCTGGGGTGCACCTGTCCTGCACCTCACTCAACAATCAGCCTCTGGTGACCAGGCCGAGGTCAGAGGTGGGTTTGGGTCCAGGGAACCAACTCAGGAAGCAGTGTCCATGGCAGGTGTGTGGACTGAGGGCATGACTGCATCTGGAGCCAGGCCCAGAACGGAGGGGCAGTGACTCCTTAGAGACTACCCAGTTTGTTGACTTGTTTGTGGACTAGGGAGATGGCCTGAGCTGCCACCCCTCATCTACAAGGGGCCTGCCATGTTCATGGCAATTGTATAGATGCAAAGTCCTGCTGTGACCATGGCCCTGCTCCCCTTTTCTGCAGCCTAGGGCCCCCCAGGCGGTCTGGGAATCTAGGAGGGCAACAACATTGCACAGAGCAATGCCTGTGACTCCCCCTTCCCTGCTGCCCACTCCAGAGGCACAGAACCAGAGGGGCAGAGATGGCAGAGGTTGGCAGGTGCACTCAGCCCACATTGAGCACTGCCCACGTGTCTCACGCCATTCTCGGGTGGTTGGGGTTTCTCAGCCTCAGGACTGCTGACATTTGGAGGCCATGACTGTGGCCCTGAGCCCTGCAGGATGTGTATCAGCCTCTCTGGCCTGTAACCACAGGGCACTAAAGCTCTCCTCTCCCCATGTAACAATCAAAAGTGTCCCTGGACTTTGCCACATGAAAACCTCACGCCCCTACCTGCCCTTGTTTGACAACTACTGCCTTAGGGGGATAAAGCTCAGGAAAAAAGACAAGGACAAATAAACATCCCTACCCTTTGCAGTTTACCTTCTAAAATGTCAGCTTTAGAGCAGAAATCCATTTCACTAAAAATGATCAGTTTGGGGGGGGGTGGAGCATGATTTGTCTCACAAAGGTATTTTTTCTTGTGAGTTTACCCTTAAGGGAGCTTTAAACAGGCTCTTTCAGTGCATTAAATATGAATAAAAATTTTAAAAAAGATGTATAAACATCATGTTTAATAATATGCCTGGTGCATAAAGGGAACGCCACCTGTCTCTGATACGGTTTGCACTGGACTCCAATTCATTGATTGGGCTGTGGCAGCTGCTGAGCAGCGGGCGAGGGAGGGGGCGCTCCCGGGTCCTGGACGGTGTGTAAGCCCCTGCTTGTCTGTCCCCGTCCTGTGGGCCGCAGAACGGCTTTACCCCTTTGCACATCGCCTGCAAGAAGAACCACATCCGGGTCATGGAGCTCCTGCTGAAGACGGGCGCCTCCATCGACGCGGTCACCGAGGTAGGGGACGTGGCGGGCCAGCCCGTGGCTCTGCGCGCCGCGCTCCGCCTGCACCCGCCCCTGAGCGCTGAGCGCGGCTCTCTGCAGCTCCTGGTGGCTGCAGGGTGTGCTGTGCGTGTGAGCGCGCGCGTGTGTGTGTGTGTGCGCGCGCGCATGTGTGCGAGTCTGGGCTACTGGCGGGAGTGACTCGGGAGTGACTCAGGCCGGGGAACATGTGTCCCGGCTCTGGGAGCTGTCCAAGACCAGAAGCGAGTTCTGCACGTCGTAAAAGTGGGCAGAACTTGTCCTGCGGGGATTTGTTTTTTCTCTAGCCATTTTCCTGGAAGCAAACCTACTTCATTTAGCTCCCTTTTCCTGGAAAACCATTCATGAAAGCGCTGGATACTGTGGGCTCCCTCTTCCTGGGGAGGCGGGGCTCTCACTCTGCGCCCCGCCCCCTCTGTTCCAGTCCGGCCTGACGCCGCTGCACGTGGCCGCCTTCATGGGGCACCTGCCCATCGTGAAGACCCTGCTGCAGCGGGGGGCGTCGCCCAACGTCTCCAACGTGGTAAGCTCTCGCGGAGGGCGGGCCGGGCTGGAGAGCTCTCGCCAGCGCTGCCAGGCCTCTGCCATCAGAGGTGGAACGCTCAGAAGAGAGCAGGCTGCAGGCTCGGGGGGAACACCCCTGTTTGCTGACGCTTTCCCCTTGAAGTGTGTCTCACATCTGTAAATCTTGGGGGTTTACAATAATTTTGGAACGTGTAGTCTGTAAGTGTTGGCTGGGAATATATTTACATTTTTGAATATTCATTAGCTTTGAGATCTAATTTTAAGTATACCTAGAATGCACACAACATACTGCCCACACACCAGGCTCCTCTGCTGCTGCTAGGACAGCTCCACCTCTTGGACAAAATCCCACCAAGCTGCTCTGGTGGGACTCTGGAGTTTTCTGTGTGTGATGTTTTGCAAAGCCAGTGTATATTAAAAGATCCATAATTGTTTTATTTTACAGAAAGTGGAGACCCCACTGCACATGGCAGCCAGAGCAGGGCACACGGAGGTGGCCAAATACTTACTCCAGAATAAAGCCAAAGTCAACGCCAAGGCCAAGGTGAGAAGTTAAGGGCCCTGGGTGTAGGCAGCTCAAGTACCAGTGGGGAGAATCCATCACAATTTGAGACCTGGCTGCAGTGACCCAAGGATCGCTTGTCACTCCTACAGAGGGGGCACTGAACCTCAGATTCTGTGTTTTGGGGTGGGGGCTGAGGGAGGTTTGAGAAGACCAGAGACATTTTTGGATCAGAGCTGCGTTTCTTTAAAATAACAAAAGGAATATGCAAGGATTATGGCTGCCTGGAGTGTGTAGCAGGCTACTGCTAACATTTGTGGTGTAAAAAAAGAGGCAGCTTTTTGAAAAAGGTGTCCTAGTAAAAACCAGATCTAAAATCAGAGGACTCACCCTTATTGCAAATACATTTTGAGGGATTGGGTGAGTGGAGGGTAAGAATGGCTGTAGAGCTGGCCAGTTGACCAGCCAGCACCAGGTCTTCCTGACCAGCAGTCGCAGAGACTCCCTTGGAGGTAGGACTGTGATTTGTGTGTGGGCCATGGGACGGGTACTGTGGCAGGGCACCGTCACACAGAGACCTCGCCCACAGAACCCACCACACCAGCCAGAAATAAGAACCTTTCCTGGCAGTTTAGACACACCCCTGGTGTAAGGAAAATCAAAGTGAAAAGAAAAACAGGCATGTCCACTCAGAAAGTCCTTGAAGGACATTAGCCACAGGGCATTAAGTGCCTTTGTGCGCCGAACACGGTGGGACTGTGCACATTATCTGATGGTTCCTAACCTACCCCTGGGGAGGCAGATGTTACTAGTCCCATTTTACAGAGGGGAAAGGAAGCCTGAGCCCTTGGGCAGTTGAGTAGAAATAACAACCAACTTGAAAGATTGCTGCGAGGATGCAGCAGGAGAGAGCACATTGGGTTCTGTAACTCAGAGAACTCTTGATTCAAATCCCAGCTCTTCATCTTCTTAGCTGTGTGACCTGGAGAAAGTCACTTAACCTCTCTGGGCCTCACCTTTCTTCTCCGTAAAATGGAGAGTTGAATTTGGTAACACCAACGTTTCCCATTCTTTGTTTTCCCTTCGGGGTCCAGGATGACCAGACCCCACTTCACTGCGCAGCTCGCATTGGCCACACGAACATGGTGAAGCTCCTTCTGGAAAACAATGGCAACCCCAACCTGGCCACCACTGCCGGGCACACGCCCCTGCACATCGCAGCCCGGGAGGGCCATGTGGAAACAGCCCTGGCTCTTCTGGAAAAGGAAGCATCCCAAGCCTGCATGACCAAGGTACAGCCTCCCTTCTCCCGGTCTGAAGAAGTGGCACATCAGTCAGCGCTGGGCCTGGGGCTCCAAGGGGGATCCTGCCAGGTCCTCTCTGCTGTCCCGGTGCTGGTACACGTGGCTGGCAGGGTCAGGACTCACAGGGCTAGCGGCCATCTTCAAACCTGACCTGTCTCTGTCCTCCCCCAGAAACAGCCGTGAACCATAGTCTCCTATCCACCCTGTCATCCATTTATCACGGAACAATTATTGGTTAAACACAAGCCACAGACAGGTTCTGGTGCTACCAGAAGGATTAAGACTCAGCCCCTGTCCTCAACTAGCCGGTGTTGAGTGCAGCAAGGAGGGCAGAGGAGGCTGAGTGCTCTGAGATCTTTGGCCTCGCTAGGGGCTACAGTTGCTTTGCGCTTAGCTTTACTGGCCCCTCCATCCAGCAAAGGTGGAGACCTCCTGTGCCCTGGGCCTGGTCTCTGGAGAGGACAGCTTGGCACCCACGGTCCTAACAGCCTGTGTTTCTCCTTAGAAAGGATTTACCCCCCTCCATGTGGCAGCCAAGTACGGGAAGGTGCGGGTGGCAGAGCTGCTGCTGGAGCGGGACGCCCATCCCAACGCTGCCGGGAAGGTGAGTGTGAGAGGATGAAGGACCAATGGTGGCCACCAAGGACAATGGCCTTTGGAGAAATGAGCCTCTGTCACGGGCCTTGGCCTTTTCAAAAGACCCAGTGGCCTTTTCTGAGCAAGTGTGCTGCTCTCCCTGGCCCCTGCCCTGTGGCCCCCACAGGGATGAAGATATGACCCTGGTTCTTCCACTAATGTCCTATAGTGACTTCAAATGGGATCCATTTTGGAAGGATTGGTGGCCAGATTTTAACTGTGTTAAATAAATGCTTTGAGCCAGGCCCAGTGGCTCAGGCCTGTAAGCCCAGCACTTTGGGAGGCTGAGGTAGGAGGATCACTAGCGCCTAAGACTTTGAGACCAGCTTGGGCAACATAGCAAGACCCCCATCTCTAAAAACAAATTATTTTTCAATAAAGCTGGGTGTGGTGGGATGAGTCTGTAGTCCTGGCTACTTGGGAGGCTGAGGCAGGAGGATCACTTGAACCTAGGCATCTGAGGGTGCAGTGAGCTAGGCTGAGACCTCTGCACTCTAGCCTGGGTGACAAAGTGACACTCTGTCTCAAAAATAAATAAATAAAAATAAATAAGCACTTTGGATGCAAAAATGGGCCCTATGTCTAAAGAGGGTACACAGGACTGAAGGCTGCTCTCTCTTATCTGCCCTACCCCTGCAGAATGGCCTGACCCCCCTGCACGTGGCCGTTCACCACAACAACCTGGACGTGGTCAAGCTACTGCTGCCCCGGGGCAGCTCCCCGCACAGCCCCGCCTGGGTAAGGCCCTCCCAAGAGCTCCCCCCAGGGCCCAGTGGGGAGTGAGCCCTGCCAGTTCTTTGGGGAGATGTGTTTCCAAGGCAGGCCAAGGAGTTTTATGTTTTGTTGTTATTTTTACCTCTGACCTCTCATCTCACTTTCACGAGTGTCACCTGCAGTGTAAGCCTGCCGTTGGGCCCCAGGAGAGGGGTGGGGTGTGAGTGACACAGAGGTGGAATTTGTTTTACAAGTGTGGTCCCCAAGCAACTGTGAGTCAGCTGCAGGTTGTACACTGGCCAGTGGAGGTCAGTGTGAGCAGGCCCTGTGGGGAGCAGTCAGCCTTGTTCCCAGAAGCCCGTCTTGAACCTGCTCTCCAGGCGACTCTGATGTGGAGGCACAGTGACCACACTCTGAGAATACTCAGGGCTGTGGGTGAGCTTGTGGGCTCTGGGAGCAAGGAACCCCTTTTGAATGGGAATGATCACCCCAAATTGATTTCTCTGTGAGATGGGACTTTTAGATGGAGGCTTTTCTTGTCACAAGGCATGCCTACACGCACTGCACATTGGACAGACATCTAGAAGGGGGGAGACCACTGCTGGGGGGTTGGCGCTGAAGGACCATTTCTGGGAACAGGCTGCCCCTGTGGGAAGTCAAGGGCTATGTGGGGTTTGAGTCTGGGCGGGGGTGGGGGATGCCGTGGGGCAGAGGAGGGGAAAGGAGGAGGGACAGCCAGGCTGGAGATACGGAAGATGCTGGCACAGTCCCTGCCCCTTCACTTGGTGGGGTAGGGCAGCCAGGCTGGGAAAGGCACTTAGGGGATCATTTATGTCACGGTCATGGCTGGTGGCCAAGAGCTGCAGAGAACAGAGCCCAGGTGGGTCCTTGTGATTACAGCTGACACCTGCTGTCTTCTGGGCAGCCGCAGCCCGGGCAGGGACGATTACCTCTGCCTCACAGACGGGCTCTCCTGCATGTGCGGCACTGCCAAGCCCCACGTCACTGTACAGGGAGCACACGGCTCTGCCGAGGTGCCAGCTTACTCCTGTCTCTAAAAATAAATAGCTGGACTCTCCCCAGCCTCCTCCTCACTCTCCTCCTTATATAAAAGGAACAGGAGCCAGGTTCATGATATTTAAAGAGAGCTAAATCCAAGCACAAACTCTGTACAGATGGGCTTTGTTTCCATGGCAAAAAATAGTTTCCAGAGTAGTCTGGCAATTTTGTAGAATTTCACATGCAAATCTCTCCGCACCCAAACCAAACCCTCCCCTTTCTAATTTTGATGCTAATGTTGTTTTAACATTTAGGCCAGCTCTCTTGTGCCTGCTTTGCTTTGGATGAGCTCATTTCCTCTCTAAGAGGAGCTTTTTAAGGGCACACATCCCTCCCTGACCTTCCCTGACCCACCAACCTCTTGTCCTTGTCACCTGAAGATGGTCATTTTTTGAAGTGTGTTTTTAAATCCCAGTTTGGGGGGACCCCCGAGGGACAGTTCGTGTTCTGAGTCCATGGAGTGGCTACTGCATCTTGGTTTTAACTCCGTGCCAGCTCAGGGCAGGTACCCTTTGCCAGGACAGAGTACCGCTTTAGCCAGCGTGGACTCTCACAGCTGCCTGGGAGTGAGGCAGAGTGGCCTGGGAATCCTGATTGCATATCCACGCATCGGCTGCCCATTGCTCAAGTGACTGCCTTTTGTCCATTGAAAGAAGTCCCGGTAATCATGCTTTTGGGTAGGGAACACCCACCTAGCCCACTGCCAACAGGGAGGGCTCTCAGGGCTTCCCCTTAGTTCATCCTGACAGCAGCACTGGGGCCTGGACACTGCAGGACCACCCACCTTACAGGTGAGGGGCTCACTGGAGATGGCTGCAGACCTCAGGCTCCGTCTCTGCAATCACCTCTCCTTTCTTTGCTCTCTGTTGATAAGATACAGAAATCATTTTGTTTCATTAATTTTATTATAATCAAAATGTTGATCTTGTTACATGAATACACCTTACAAAGAACAGTTTAATGTTCTCTTATAACATAATCAAATTTAAAAGGGAGGGATACTAGAAAGAATTATATAATTCCTCAAAGAGATGCTTTTTTGATTTAATTTAATTCTTCGGGTAAATCACAACTTTTCATTTCACCCATAACTGCCACTTGACAGTCTGGCATCACAGCCTTTTCCTTTCCTGGCTGCTGATCCTGGTCAAAGCAGAACTGTTGGGTTTCCACAGTAAGACAACAGTTGGCAAGGAAGGACTTGATCCTTGGTGATGGCTGATGGGATGTTGGCCAAAGAGGGGCACTTGTACGCCTTGAGACAGACCACACGTGGGTAGCCATCTGTCTGCTGCCCGCTGGGCAGGTGCATGTCCAGACAGCCGTGTGTCCCGCTGAGGAAGTCCTGTGGCCTACACCACCCTCATGCCCAAGTGCCCCAGGGCCTTGCTACTCAAAGTGTGGTCCCTGCACCCACAGCCTCGGCTGCCCGGGAGCTTGTTAGGCAGGCAGAGTCTTGGGCCCTGCCCAGATCTTCTGAATCAGAATCTGCATTTTAACAAGGTCCCAGGTGTGTGGGGTACACATCAGAGTTTGAGAAGCACTGTTCCAGCTGTGATTGCCTGGGGTGTGAAGACAGAGGTCAGAGTTGGGTGACCTGTGGTTCCATTTGCTACAGGACAGAGGATAAGGCACTTCACCTCCCCGAGAACTGGCTTCTTTATGCACAAAGTAGGATCGTGGTAAAATGTCTGCCTGATTCACCGTGTGAGGTTGTAGGGACGCTCCAACAGTACAATATAGGTGAACGTGGGTTCTAAGAGTGGGGACCCCACCAGCCCACCTGTCTGCAGCAGGACAGGGGCTTGCTGCAGGAAGTAAATCCATGCTGTGCTTCCTTCATTGAGAAAGTCCAGCTGTCAAAAAAAAATTATCATATAAAGTCAGCCGAGTAAACAGCACAGTGTTAAAGCTTGATCTACCTCGGGGCCACGCTCTTTTGAACCAGTGTACTGCAGGTCCACCCTACACAGGCGTGTTGCTCTCCTGTCCTAGTTTGGGGAAAGCACCTTCACTTGTATTAGCATATACAATCCGCCCAGCGACTTTGAGAAATAAACAAGGTAGAGGTTACGATCCACTTAAAAAAGACAAAAGGAGGTCTAGGTTGTTGAACGTTTTGCTCTGGGTCATGTAGAGTTAGGAGTGGAATGAGACTGGCTCCCACGTCCTCAAGTCCCTTCCTCAGTGCATGTCCCCAGATGCCACCTTCCTGATGCTGGCAGGCTCCGAGGGCAGCATTAGACCAGTCGCACAGGGAAAGAGAAAGGACTGCTGTTTGTTTTCCTTTATGAAATGTTGGGGTTTTCAGTTCTTACTGTGGGAAGCGGGGAGTGCGACCTTTGCTGATTTACCTGGCCTTCCAGCTCTTCTGTAGATGGCCTGATTTATCCCAGCTCCCCCCAGGGACAGAGTTCTTCCTACCCTGTGATTTGAGTGTGATAATGGGAAAGAGGTGGTAGAAAAAAGAGAGGGACACTTGCTAGCGAAGGGAGTGTGGGAGCTGTCTTCAAACCACATGGATTTTGTTTGTTGGTTGTTTGTTTGTTTTATTTTCTCTGGGGATGATCCCAGCACTGGCCTGTGGGTGTCCCGCTGGCCTAGAACCAAGCCTCCCTCCTACACAGATACTGTCAACTCAGCATTCCTATAACCAGGCCCGGTGGCTTTTTCCCTTGCAGAATGGCTACACCCCTTTGCACATCGCTGCCAAGCAGAACCAGATGGAGGTGGCCCGCGGTCTGTTGCAGTACGGGGCGTCAGCGAATGCTGAGTCGGTGCAGGGCGTGTCTCCCCTGCACCTGGCTGCACAGGAGGGTCACGCGGAGATGGTTGCTTTGCTCCTCTCAAAACAAGCCAATGGCAACCTGGGGAACAAGGTGGGCATGGCGTAGCCTTGGGGTCTGTCCTGGGGTCTCAGTAACGTGTCACTGTTGCCTCATTACGGAAAGTGTCTGCACACAGAGCACACTGCTGCCTGGCGGGGCGGGGGGTGGCTCTTACAGTATCCCTGGATACCTTTGACCTTGGTTTTCTAAATGAGTAGACAGAGTCAGAAAGGTCCCAGGCCTCTGAGCCTATCTGGTGTCAAAGCCTTTATGGGTCCTATAGCCCTGTGCTGTCTTCTTGAATGCGTTGACTCAGGATCTGCGGAAAGTTCACATAAAATCCAAAGCATTCTTTCCCAGGACAGACAGGGTCTACGCACAGGAGTGTATTAGGTAATCGGTACTAAATATTCATTCTCTGTGAGGGAAGATTTTTTAAAAATACTGAGCTGTACATTAGGAGTCCTTAGTCCAGGCCAGTGGGTGTAGGCATAGATAGTCTTCCCAAACTGCCCCATGACGTTTGGGAGGAAGGCATGTGAGCATTGTTCTGGATGAGGTGATCATAATGTTTCTTAGTTTCTCAAAGGAATACATGACCCAAGAAATACCAAGAATTGGGCGGTGCCTGTGGCTCAAAGGAATAGGGCGCTGACCCCATATGTCGGAAGTGGAGGGTTCAAACCCAGCCCTGGCCAAAAACCGAAAGAAAAAAAAAAGAAAAGAAAAGAAATACCAAGAATCTTTTTTAATAAATATTTTGTAGAAATATAATTCACATAAAAATTAGCCTTTTGAAACTGTACCATTCAGTGGTTTGTTGTGTATTTACAGAATGGGGCAGCCCTCACCACTGTCTGACTTTAGAACATTTTTTCGTCACCCCAGAAGGAAACCCTATGCCCCTCAGCAACCACGTCTCACGTCCCCCCACACCTTCTCAGTCACTGGAAACTGCCAATCTACTTTCTGTCTCTATGAATTTGCCTCTTGTGGACGTCCCGTGTAGCGGGACCCACACAGTGTGAAGAAGCCACTTCTTTAGATGATAAATTCCTGTCACACATTCAGAAGGGCAAGTGTTTTAAGGGGCATGTAAGATTTCTTAAAAACCTTTAGAGCTGTACAGAGGGGCCCTTACGTTTCGTGACATTCTGGGCTTCCTCACTGTTTTAAAGCAGCACGGCAGTAACGATGGTGGTGACTCTGTACTGTAAACCTGCTGTCCCCTCCACACACCAGCCTCACCGGCACATCACTGGTGTCATTCCAAGGATTGGGCAAGGGACCCACTCGAAGGGCTTGCGGCTGACACAGGGATCCCTCAATCGTGGGTTGTTGTCCTGGAGCCAGCCTGTCCCATGGGCAAGTGGGAGGTGCCTCTGCTCAGAGCGTCTGGTCAGCTCGGGGGATGGGCAAAAGGCAGGGGAGGGCATGTAAAGTCCCCATAGAGGGGACACCGCCTATGACCACAGAGAAGTTGGGGCTCTGCTGTCCTGATTAGCACAGGGTATGGAGGAGGAAGGATTTTTCTGGTGTGTTCATCCCACATGGGATCCTTCACCCTCCCGTGGTGCGACAGTGGCTGTGATGTGATAGTAATATGCTGTGTGTATATGGCACCGTGTCCTTTTCAAAGCACTTTCACCTGAGTTTTCTCAAGCGATCCTCACCTTGACCTTGAGATAGATCAGTGATAATCTCTATTATGTAGATTAGAAAACCACGGCTCTGAAAGTTACCATAGAAATAGGGCATTCCCCGAAGGAAAAACCTCCATTGGGGAGGTACTGTATAGTTTACCACATCAGAGATAAACAAAGTATGGCCCACAAGCCAAATCTGGCCCACCGCTTGTTTATGTGAATAAAGTTTTACTGGAATACAGCCATGCCCATTCACTTGCATGTTGGCCATCGCCACATGGTTAGCACTTGTTGGCAGAGTTGGGTAGTTACTTACAGAAACACAGTCTAAAATATTGATGATAGGGCCCCTAACAGAAAAAGTTGCCTACCCCAGATCTAGTTGAACTGCCTTATTTTTTAGGTAAAGATACTGAGGCCCAGAACCAAAAGAGCTTTGCCCAGGGTCACATAGCTGTTAGTGGCAGCAGAGCCAGGCTCAGCTCTCAAACCTCACCACCCTGACATTGTGGCCCGAATTCCTCTGTGTGCCAAAAGGTAATAATCTCTCTCTTTGCAGAGTGGACTCACTCCCCTCCATCTGGTAGCACAAGAAGGCCATGTCCCTGTGGCAGATGTGCTGGTCAAACACGGAGTGAAGGTGGACGCCACCACCCGGGTAAGGCAGGCGTCCCCTGCTCTGGGCTGTGTGGGCCCCTGCAAG
This sequence comes from Loris lydekkerianus, assembly GCA_963574355.1. NCBI lineage: Eukaryota > Metazoa > Chordata > Mammalia > Primates > Lorisidae > Loris > Loris lydekkerianus. The sequence continues at coordinate 63,141 of CAUYPK010020206.1, read as the reverse complement.
CGTCCCGGCAGGCCCCCCTCCCACTGCAGAACCGGCTCTTCCTCAGGGCTTTGAAACCCCAGGGACCCAGTGGATGTTCTTCTCGGCCACCTGCTAGGGCCGGTTGTGGAGTTTGAAGACACCCGTCCAGATTATTTCACTTTGCAGTTGGGAATTTTAAAAAGTTTTCTAGACCTTTGAGCCTCTGTGGTGAGAAACTGTGAGGAATGGTTGTGGCCCTAAGACTTGTCTTATCAGCAGTGAGCACATCACGCGTCAGCCTTCCCTGGATCCGCTCAGAGTCCAGCCCCTTTGCTTGCAGCATTTGGTTGAATTCAGCCCACCTCTCTTTGCACTTCTGTGTACAGGGGTGGTGTGAGTAGAAGGACTTGCTGGTGTTATTCCAAGGATCGGGCAAGGCACCCACTTGGAAGACTTGCTGTCTGGGGTGGCAGTGATAGCTGGGGTGGGGACATTGGTACAAAGAGAGGCCTGGAGCCCTGGAGAGGAGAGGCAGTTTCCGGTTGGAGGGGAGAAGGGGCGTCACAGAAGCAGTGGCATTTGCCTCCTAATAAGGCAACTCTGTTAAAGGAAGGGACCGAGTGACACACCCCAGGCCTGCCCCGGGACTGTTACACTGAGAAAGATGCCTGCCTCGAACCCAAGAATGTTCTGGGTCTTTGAGGCTTCTCTTGCAGGCCCAGGTTAGTCTTTTGAGTTCTGCCTTGAGGACCCCAGAACCACCCATCACATGGAGGTCCAGCCTGTAGGGTTTGTGCTCTGATAGTCTCTGGAATCCGGAGCTTGTCGGACTCACTAGGGGTGTTCTAAGAATCTAAATCCACCCATTTCAAGCCATGACCAGTTCCTGTAAATTTCATTACACGACAACTGAGTAACCCAGACAGCATGTGGGGGGCTTTACAATGGGATTTCACCTTTGAGTGCAAGTCAGTCTGTCCACCTCTAAGCCCTTCTCAGCAGAGGGGCTGACAGCTGCTCCCCTGTTCCTGAGATGGCTACTCTCAGACCCTGTTACATGATTCTCCCCGGGTCTGCCTCCTTTCCCCTCTGCCGTTGTCTCGGAGTCCTGCCTCAGTCCTTGGGCCCCACTTGTCCACTTAATCCTCAGTAATCACGATCGTCTTCACGGCTGCTGACTTCCCCAGCCTGGCCTCACTGTGGGGCCTGGGGTCAGTTTCCCACTGACCCTGTCTCCCTGGATCCCCCCAGGCGTCTTAGCCCTCACCTGTCGGAAGCTGAAGCCCGCCCCTTCCCCCAGGGGTAGTAGCATCTGACTGGTGGCTCTCAGCCCTTCCAAGGGCCTTACTGCCTGTTACCTCGTTTGGTTGCTTCTGTAAAGATTCCCATAAATGCTCAGTTCGGGGAGGCTCTTGGTCTGCCCAGAGGCCCTCCTGGGCACCCATCCTCACCTCCTGCTTTTCAGATGGGGTACACGCCCCTCCATGTGGCCAGCCATTACGGAAACATCAAGCTGGTGAAGTTCCTGCTGCAGCACCAGGCAGATGTCAATGCCAAGACCAAGGTACAGGGGTGCCTGAGGCCTGCCTGCCACACCGACAGGGCTCAAGTGTCCAATCAGGCTGCAGTCAGGGCTGCAGTGGGCATGCTTGGGATGCTGACCCAGCTTTAAGCTTTGACCCTGAAGGAGGAAAGGGGAAAATGCATCTTTTTAAAGCAGCGTAGAAGACAGACAGCTGCTGTAGCACATAGGCAGGTCTTTTTGGAACAGCCAGCTAATCTAGCCAAACGTCTCCTCCCCTTGCAGCTGAGGTACAGCCCTTTGCATCAGGCAGCCCAGCAGGGACACACAGACATCGTGACTCTGCTTCTAAAGAATGGTGCTTCCCCAAACGAGGTCAGCTCGGTGAGTACCACCCCTCCCCTGCTATCTGTGCAGCAGCAGAGAGGTTAACACACTCAGGGTCTGGGGCCTGGAGGAGTCTGAGGCACCACCAAGTTGAATGGAGTGCTGGAACCAATTCCTCTTTCTTGGCAACTGAAGGTTTTCCCTTTAGGCACCATTCATCCCCTCCCTTCCATGCTTCCTAAAGCATTCTTGTTGAAACTCTTTCTAAAGTACATGGAAGCCCTTTGGGTGTGGCACCCCTGAATAGGATGATGTGCTGGAGGGTCCTGATCTTTCAGCGCCCTGGAGTTAACCTTGGCGACACCTGTGGTCATTGTTGAGCATGAACTTCCTCCTGCCTCCCTGTGGAGGTTTCTGAGATCAGCTCCCTGGCTGCTTCCCACTCTGCAAGGGTGTGGGCCTTCAACTGCAAGGGGTCACAGCATCTGTGCAGAGCCCAGGCACCTTCACTGAAGACAAAGCCTTAGTGTCTCATTGTCACTTAGCTCTTTCTCTTACAGTCCAAGTAGAAAATAGGCTACTGCCCTATTTCTGGTCATCTGAGGTTTCTGAACCACCTGCTTGAAGTTCATTGAAGTTTGTGAATTGTTTTAGCTAACCCAGTGCTCAGTCACTGACACCTGAAGAGTGATGTTGAGAGTAGGGAGCCGCAAAATCTCACCCGGCAGCGTCCAACCCACCTGGACACCGCAGACTTAAAAGTGTCACTGTACCCCTTGTCTTTGTGGGCACTGCCGCCCAGACGGGGCCAGGCCCACACAGGTGCTGGGAGCTCTCCTTGGTTCCCGGGTGGCACCTGTCCACTTAGACCCTTCTGAGCAGTGGGAAGGTGAACTTGATCGGTGCATGTTGGATGAGGGGGCCTTCCTCCTGGACTCGCAGCCTGTCTGATTGTACCCTCTCACTGCCGTTTCTCCCAGAATGGCACCACACCACTGGCGATTGCCAAGCGTCTGGGCTACATTTCCGTTACAGATGTGCTCAAGGTTGTCACGGATGAGACCAGTGTCGAGGTAGGTCTGCTGCTCCCCTGCACTCTCCCCAAACACCACTGCCTGACAGAGAGGGCACCCAAGGGCTTAGCTCAGACATGGGTGCCTTCTGGGGCTCCAGGGCGCCCAAAGGCAGGCCTGTACTTCTCCTCGCCTAGCAGGGTCCTGCTGCCACCTAGTGGCCAGAGGGAGTGGGGCTGTGGTCAGGCCTGGGGGGGGGGGGGGCAGCAGGAAGATGGGGGGGGTCAGGAAGCTGAGTGTCCTTGAGGTCTCACTGTGTCCCTGTGGGAAATCTAACTTCCTGCCACCTTTCCTGTCTCCACAGGAGTGACCAAGGAGCTGAACTGGTGAAAAAGTACATGGCTCTAATTTGGGTTGAATTCTCTGCTTTTTCTTATTTTAGTTAGTCAGTGACAAGCATCGGATGAGCTTCCCTGAGACAGTAGACGAGGTCCTGGATGTCTCCGAAGACGAAGGTGAGGTCTGGGTGGCGCTCAGACTGGTGGGGAAGAGGCCTCTGTGTCCCCTCGGGGCTTCCCGCCACCCACCACCTGCCAGGCTGAGCCCCTCTCGCCGTCCCTGAGCCCTGCAGATGGGCAGCGCAGCTGGGGAGACCTGCTTTTCACAGATCTTGTCTAATACCAAAAATACTCCTTTAATATAAACTTAGGTGAGGGAAGATTGACATATCAGACACTAACATTTAAAATCCCAGGAAGGTTCATAAACACACATGTATTTGCCTAGATTACGCGTGTGTATGAGATTGGAGCGCGCTTCTTCTCAGGGATGGGAGGAACTGTAGTAAAATTCCGCCTGGCACTTTTTTTGTGCATTGAGCAACTATTAAGTGGGTTCTTTAAAATCTACAAGAATGCCTCTTACCAAGCTGCACTTTTGACCATGCGGTGGACCAGTAGGTTGGGGTTACATCTGTGACTGTGAAACCCTTGTAGTCTCAACTCCTATCACTACAGAATGCTCCGAGTGTCCCCTGCCCTAGAGAAGCCGCATGTCCTCACCTAAGTGAGAAGGGAACTCTTGCGACCTGGCGACTGTGGGACTGGGCAGGATGGGAGCTCAGGGGTTGGAGTATGTCTTCAGCCAGGTGTGCAGAGCTCGGGGCGCCCCTCTGGTGACACGTGTGCCTCTCACCTCACCTGACTCCAATCCAGCCCTTCCTTCACCTTGGCTCTTCTTTGCTTTCCAGGGACTGCTCATGTTACTCTAATGGGTATGCAACGCTTTCTGTTCTCTGTGGTCTTTTCTCACCAGAGTGCATTTCAGCCTGAGCATCCCACACTCTCACTAATCCATTCTGCTTCCCAGCCTCCTCCTCCTCTGATGGCTGGCAGTCTGCAGCCAGGAGCTCAGCTGAGGCAGGGCACTCACAGCCACAAGGCGCATGCCCCATGGGCAGCCCTCCCCATCCATCTCTGTGTCTGCACCCCGCCGCCGTGTTCATGATCATAACTGCATGAGGTGTTACTGTTCCATTCCGTCAGCTCCGGGCACAAGCCAATGACAGCTCAAGGTCGAGGGCTGGGCTGCAGAGGAGAGAGCAGAAAAGAGGGAGTGTGGGTGTGGGCAGCTGCTCACTTGTAGTCTGAACCTCTGGGATATGGGTTGTGGAAATAGTGAGGCTTCAACTGCCACGGTGACAGAAAGCCCTGCAGCCCTTGAAGATGAGTGACCTCCCCTCCACGCGTTTATCCTCCATGGTGGACATGTGGAAGGGAGCAGTAGCAGGGCCTCTGTGGCGTCACTGCATGAAAGGGCAGTTTTGAAGTTGATCTTGTCAAGCCAAGAAAGCTCTTTCTGCCTGTATTTTTGCCCTCCTGCAAAGCCTCCTGCGGACTGAGATGTTGGGAGGTGGCTTCCCTGTGCCGCGTCCCAGGGCTGGAGGAGCAGGACTAGGCACAGACATTGCTCCTGGACCCCTGGGGGCAGCAGAGACCTTCCCCACTCCTCGGAGCAAGTCCTGAGAGGTGGAGTGGGAAAGGCTCTGTAAAAAGAGAGAGGGCAGGGCGGCACCTGTGGCTCCAAGGAGTAGGGCTCCGGCCCCATATGCTGGAGGTGGCAGGTTCAAACCCAGCCCCGGCCAGAAACGGCAAAAAATAAAAAAAGAAAGAGAGAGAAAGAGAGGGCATGTTCCACCAGCACTGCAGTCCCTGACTCAAGCCCATGCTGTTTCAGGGGAAGAACTCGTCGGTGCTAAGGCTGAGAAGCAGGATTCTAGGGATGTCGATGACGAGAAAGAGCTGTTGGATTTTCTGCCCAAACTGGATCAAGTGTAAGTGGTTCTTCCTGGAGGGGTCAGGTGTGGGTGGCTGCGGTGCAGCCCTGCCCCTCAGACTGGGGCAGCAGAGTGAGGCAGAGGCATGAGCAGGCCGGGCCCTGCAGAGAGATGCGTGCTGGTCACTGGCCCGTGGGCCCTGCCCCTGGGCACCATGAGGGCACACGGAGGTCTCCCTTGAAGATCCAGCAGTGTCTCTTCTCTGCTGCTGCATCCCTGCCTCCCTGCCTTCTTCCTCCCCTCACTCGCAGCCTCACATCCACACCCTTCCCCCTCTCATGCACACTCAGCTTCTCAGCAGAATCCACTGAGTAGGATTTCTGCCAGGCTAAGGTCTAGCACTGACCATGTGCCCCTGCCCTGAGGTGCGTTAGGTGGAGTCCACGGGGGACCTGGGTCTGCCTCCTTTCTCCCCGGGACCGCTGTGAGTCACACTACTGAGGGTGCATTTGTACACGGGGCTGTTGTGCTAGTGAATTTACAGTCGGCACTTCGGAGCCCTGAGCTGAGGTGTTTTCTGGGTTCACGCAAAACAGGGAAATGGGCAATGTAGGAAGGGAAACTACAAGGGTATTTAACCCATTCCTGTTCACTGAGCATCTGTTGGAAAGAAGTACAGAGCTCCGACCCTGGCCCGGGAAGGCGCTTGTACAGAGTCATCTGGTGGGTCAGAGCCCAAACCAACTGGTCACGCAGCGATGCAGAGGGCCTACTGTTAAGGAAGGGTTCCGTCAGTAGGGGCCCGAAGCTGAAGATAGGGGTGACAAGTATGGTTTAGCGTCCTTGTGGGAAGACGCTGTGGCAAAAGCAGGTGCTTCAGCCAGGTTGAAAGACGTTGTGTTCTGGGGTGGGGGGTGGCAGGAGGGAAAGAGGTGCTTGTGTGGGAGGAGCATTACACAGCATGTGTGAGCCCAGTGTGCGCTGAGGCGGATGGGGGGCGTTCCAAGGTGCGGAGCTGGGAGAGGGGACCAGTCTTTGAGGGCCCTTGCTCTTGGCATACAGGGTGGAGTCTCCAGCCATCCCCAGGATCCCCTGTGTCACGCCAGAGACAGTGGTGATCAGATCGGAAGAGCCCGAGCAGGTGAGAAGTGCCATTTCTCTCATTGCCCTGTGTGCCCAGGGTGGTGACTGGGGAGATGATCTTAGTGCCACAGGAACTAAGAGCTTTCAGTGGTCACAAAGCACTGTTAGACCCACGCTCCATGTGCGCCCTGCAGTCCAGTGCTGTGGGCCTTCAAGTCACCCAGGCAGGGCAGTTGTCACGGTCCAGGGATGAGTAGGGCTGAGGTCTGACACCGGAAGTCCTGGCTCCAAAGCCCGTGTTTGTGGCCACTGCCCCGAGCACACCATCAGCACTCATGGGGCAGCAGGTCTATGGGCTGGAGAGGAATCGCCCCTGGGGCAGGCTGGCACAGCCTGCGGCCACGATGAAGCTCTGACACCGCCCGGACCTCTGACCTTTGCTTTCACAAAGGTGACCGTTCTTATCTTCCTCCTCAAGGGAATACTGAGGGGAAGAGGAGGCCAGAGAGCTGCCTCCAGGGATGGTTTAAACCATTTAAGTCCCCTAGTTTAATTTTGTACCATTTAGCACTTTTCTCCAGAGCAAGGGAATTTTCTGGGGAGGAAGGAAGGTAGCCCAGTGCTTGAGGCTAGGCATGGCTGCCCTCTGGTCCATCTGCGTCCAACCATAGCTGGTCTCCCTGCAAGGGATGTTTGTCTACAAGTTCCAGGCCATGCTTTGGACCCCAAAGTGGCCACAGGAATAAGCCAGCCAAGCCACAGTCCAGTCAGCCTTGCATGCTAGGCTGTTTCAAAGGCTGCAATGTTGGGTGGCATCTGAGAGATGGTTGAATGTGGTCCTTCCTCAGCTGGGGCAAGCTCCCTGGTGCTGCCACAGACAAGAGTGCCCCGCATCCTGCCGCCCCTCAGCTCTACTGGAGTTGGGAGCTCCGGGTGGCAGGTGTTCATCATACCCCAATCCCATTCCCCGGGGGAGGCCCGTCAGGACTGAGCACCTGCGTCCTGGGGCCCAGGTCCAGAGTGCGGAGGGTGAGCCATGAGGTGCTCAGAGCTGACACGAGGAACTGGGTATTACAGTGGGCAGCATTGCATGAGCAAAGGAGAGGAACAGGGATGTCCTGGACCTGGGGAAGCCAGCGGGAGAGCAGAGCCGAGGCCACGTTCAGAGCCTGGCAAAGTGGCACCTTGGAGGGTGGCTGCGAGTCCTTGAGGTGGGCCAGGCCCTGCACCAGGGCAGCCTCTGTCCCTGTGGTTGTCCCAGAAGTGGGCTGTCCCCACTTCACAGAGAGGCAGCAGGAAGCCCAGGGAGGCCAGGGCCTGCTGTGTTCCCCGGGCACCTGTAGGTCAAGAACCTGCCATGGCTAGGCACCACAGCGATCCTGGTGCAGGGTTCCTGCCAGCCGGAGAGGAGAGACCCGCCTGCCAAGGGCAGGGACCCTGTGGGGGCACATCTGGAGATGTGTGGGGGTTCCAGAGAGTGAGCAGAGGTGTGGGCTGGCGCCAGATGCAGAACAAGAGCTGGAGACATCCCTTTCTGGGCCTCTGCCCAGGGTCTCAAGCCACGGAGAAGCCATGGAGGGGAAGAAGCCTGTGTTACCCTTGGACTCCAGGCCTCCTGAGTCTGGACTGGCACATGGGAGCACTTTCTCCATGGAGTACTTGGTTTCTGGCAGTGAGGCTCTCCCAAGGCTCCATGGCTGGCACTGCATTTGGCTGGCCCAGGGGACAGTGGGACAGGAGGATACTTGCTGTCACCCGCAGGCATCCAAGGAGTATGATGAGGATTCGCTGGTGCCCAGCAGCCCAGCCACAGAGACCTCTGACAACATCAGCCCCGTGGCCAGCCCGGTGCACACAGGGTGAGTGATGCAGGCTGCTGGGGGCCCACCCACCTCCATGGAGGGGTGCAGAAGCCCGACGTGGGTCTGCCCCTGCCCCCAGGTTTCTGGTGAGCTTCATGGTGGATGCCAGGGGAGGCTCCATGAGAGGGAGTCGTCACAATGGCCTGCGGGTGGTGATCCCGCCGAGGACGTGTGCGGCCCCCACTCGCATCACCTGCCGCCTGGTGAAGCCGCAGAAGCTGAGCACGCCGCCCCCCCTGGCCGAGGAGGAGGGCCTGGCCAGCAGGGTCATCGCCCTGGGGCCCACAGGGGCTCAGTTTCTGAGGTGAGAGGCAGGTGTGTGCGGCCCTGAGTCCTGACCTGGTCCCGCCTGAGCTGGGCACACTGCTGCCCAGCAGTGACACGCGGGACCACCCCACCCCCTCTCCATATCCCCTTTCTCTGCCTTTCCCTAGACGCACCGTGGTGCGCACAGCCACAGGGGAGCTTAAAGCTCTCAAGTGTCCCTGTGACACTAGTCAAGGGGACGGAGGAGCCAGGGCCACGTGTGGACTTCTGAGGGTCAAACACTGAATCAGGGCTGACGGGGCTGACGGGCTTCATAGGCCTGCACCCCACATCTCTGCAATAGCCTGGATCATGTTGGGAGCTTTGCTGCCCCTTTAGGCACTGTGGGGTGTTACGCTGGAGGGCCTTGCTCAGGAGGCTTATTTCCTACCTCTGCCCTCTTGTCCCCACACCGGATGGTCACCACCATCTGTGAAACGGCCCACCACGTGCTTTCTCCTTGACTTTCTCTACTTGAGTCCAAAGGAAAGGCCCCTGCGGCTGTTTGACACAGGAGGCTGGGGCTCAGGGAGGTCACCTGTCCAGGATGTCACATGGGTTCTTAGAGTCAGGTCCAAGGGCAGGATCCTCTGGCCTCGCAGTGTGGCCATGGCGAAGTGAGGCCATGGTAACATGAGACTGAGTCCTGCCCTCAGGTCGCTCTGGGCCTAGGGACAGTGAGCAGGTCTGTGTGCATCAGGGGTCCAGGCAGGGCCGCTGCCCTTCCTGCCCTGGGCCCAGCCGCCTGCCCTCAGTGAGCCCTCCACTCTGTTCTGTCCCCGCCTCAGCCCTGTGATCGTGGAGATACCCCACTTTGCCTCCCACGGCCGGGGGGACCGTGAGCTCGTGGTTCTGAGGAGTGAAAACGGCTCCGTGTGGAAGGAGCACAAGAGCCGCTATGGGGAGGACTTCCTGGATCAGATCCTCAACGGCATGGACGAAGGTATGGTGGCCGGGCGCCCCTTCCAGGCCCAGGACCTGGGCTGCACCCTTGGTGGGGTCCCCAGGATCTCTCAGGGCTGGGCAGCCCAGAGAGGGTAGAAAAGGCCCTGGTGGCTCAGCCCCGGTCCCCCACACATGCACCTGGGTGCTGGACTGTGGCCGCGGCTGGGTCACTTCTCCTCAGGCCCAGCCCACTTCCAGGCCCTGGGGAGGGCACAGGCACAGGGCCCCGGGACGGCCTGGCCTGTGCTCAGCGTGACAGGGTGGCCGACTGCGTATGGTTCCAGAGCTGGGGAGCCTGGAGGAGCTGGAGAAGAAGAGGGTCTGCCGCATCATCACCACCGACTTCCCCCTGTACTTCGTGATCATGTCTCGGCTCTGCCAGGACTACGACACGGTCGGCCCTGAAGGGGGCTCTCTAAAGAGCAGGCTGGTGCCCCTGGTGCAGGCGACATTCCCAGAAAACGCCGTCACTAAGAGGGTGAAGCTGGCTCTGCAGGTGAGACATCCTGTCCCCTCAGGGTGAGGTGCAGAACCCCGGGCCCTCGGGAAGCTCATGCCCTTCCCACACTTTGGGCAGTGCCTTAGAACCCCACAGTCGAGCACTGACCTTGCAGCTCACAGGACAGCGGGGCAGGGAGGGATGAGGCACTGCTCCCTGATGAGTCGTGAGATGCCACAGTAACCTTCACCCTCAAAGCCTGCTGGCTCAGCACAGGGGGCATCCACACAACCCACAGGGCCCTGCACAGCCCCCGCCCTGTGTGCTGATGGCTGCTCTCCTGCTGGGGCCTGAGTGTTCCGCCTTTGGCGTTTCACAGGCCCAGCCTGTCCCAGACGAGCTAGTCACCAAGCTCCTGGGCAACCAGGCCACCTTCAGCCCCATTGTCACCGTGGAGCCCAGGCGCCGGAAGTTCCACCGCCCCATTGGGCTCCGGATCCCACTGCCTCCTTCGTGGATGGACAACCCGAGAGACAGTGGGGAAGGAGACACCACCAGCCTGCGTCTGCTCTGCAGTGTCATTGGTGAGGGCCCCACCGATGCTTTCTGGGCTGCAGCCCTCCCAGAGTCACAGACTGGGGGGAGGGTGGTGGTGTAGGGTGAAGCCCCTAGTTTTGTTGGCTTCCTGGGGTGGAGGTAGAGGGATGATGCATCTGGGTGGAAGTGCAGAGGAGGAGCAGAGGGCCAGGGAGCAGGGGCTTAGGGTCACAGATGAGGCAGGCTCCACCCAGGTGTGCCATCTCAGCTCTAATACACCAGGGCCTTAGTGTCCAGTAAGCTGCATGCCTGTGTCTTGAGGACTTTCCCAGTCCCATTTCTTTTTTCTTTGTCTTTCTTTTTTTTGTTTTTGTTTGAGAGAGTCTCACTCTGTCACCTTTCATAGAGTGCCATGGCATCATAGCTCACAGCAACCTCAAACTCTTGAGTACAACCAATCCTCTTGCCTCAGCCTCCTGAGTAGCCGGGACTACAGGTGCCTCCCACAGTGCCTGGCTAGTTTTAGAGATGGGATCTTGGTCTTGCTCAGGCTGGTCTTGAACCTGTGAGCTCAGGCAATCCACCTGCCTCAGCCTCCCAGAGTACTAGGATTACAAGTATGTGCCACCGCAACTGGCCCCCAGACCCATTTCTGCTGGTGTTACAGGAGGAACAGACCAAGCCCAGTGGGAAGATATAACCGGAACCACCAAGCTCGTGTATGCCAACGAGTGTGCGAACTTCACCACCAATGTCTCCGCCAGGTGAGACGCGCCCCACCCCCAGCCAGCATGTGGGGGCTGATGCTGCCCCTCCCACGTTGAATCCCCTGAGCCTAGCGGTGGCAAGGAAGCAGTGGCATGCCTCACAGGAGGAAGTGGCGCCCTTCAGAACATGCTTGTAACTCATCCTCTCCTTTTTCAGGTTTTGGTTGTCGGACTGCCCCCGCACCGCTGAGGCTGTGAACTTTGCCACCCTGCTCTACAAAGAGCTCACCGCAGTGCCCTACATGGCCAAGTTCGTCATTTTTGCCAAGATGAATGACCCCCGAGAAGGGCGCCTGCGATGCTACTGCATGACAGACGACAAAGTGGACAAGACCCTCGAGCAGCACGAGAACTTTGTCGAGGTGGCCCGGAGCAGAGACATAGAGGTATGGCCCCCCGGTCCCTCAGCACTGGCTCCCACAGTGACAAACACTCAGGAGGCTATTTTCCGGGGGACCCACCCTCTGCAGAGGGGCTCGAGGCTGTGTCTCTCCAACTGCCCTTGAGAAGCATTTTAGAGATCCTTCGGCAGAGGCGAGAGACGTCACTGCACGTCTCTTAGGGATGGCAGTCACCTGTGGCCCCATCATCTGTGGTGGGAGCTGGCATCTGTGTGCGAGCCTTCTCTCACACAGTCTCAGTCCTCACAACTACCTATGCCTGTTTTATCCCTGCTTTCTGTGGGGTCCGGGACCTGCCCAATAGCAAACAGCTGAGTGAGTAGTAGAGACAAAGTTTGTTTAGGTTGTCTGAACCCAGAACCAGGGTTTGGGGAGGTAAGGAAGGGTGTGGGAAAATCACCAGAGGAGTGAAGTCATGGCCACTGATGCCAGGGTACCCTGTTCTGTTCAGACGTGTAACCAACAGGAGTCTGTGATGAGGCCGGCCTCAGAATTTGCTGAGTCTCCCTGTGGAAGGCGGCAGACCCAGTCGGGTGGGCACAGGGCTAGATGCTGGGGCCTGGATTCTGCCCCGTCCAGGCACTGAGCAAAGCAATCATTCTCCCTGGGCCTCAGTTTCTTCACCTGTCAAATGGGTTAATGGCAAGGTCTCATCTGAGAGCTTTATACACACAGCAGGGACCTCTGCTATAGGTGAGATGAAAGCATAGCAAGAGCTTCCTAGCACTTCTCAGGCCTGAGCTGTCTGTGGGCAAATAAAGCTACATGATGGTGCCCTAGTGGGGCTCTGGGGTGCCTGACGGTAACCCTGGTCAGCAGCACAGGGGGAGTTGCAGGCTGGTTGTTCTAAGGCCCTCTGGGGTAAGGGAGCACGCCATGTGCATCAAAACTCTGCAAGTAAAGCCTCCAAAACACAGCATGGGCTACTCAGAGCACACCCCTGGGCCTCACCCAGGCAGGGGTGTCCCTCAGGGAGGGAAAGACAGAGGGAAAGGCATGTGGGCAGCATGTCTGGACACTTCTGCCTGACGAGCCGCATCTGCCTCTTCTCCTGCAGGTGTTAGAAGGAATGTCCCTGTTTGCAGAACTCTCCGGAAACCTGGTACCTGTGAAGAAAGCCACCCAGCAGCGGAACTTCCTGTTCCAGTCGTTCCGGGAGAACCGTCTGGCCATCCCTGTGAAGGTGCAGCAGGCGCCCCTCTTCCCTGGGTCTAGAAAGTGGAGAGGCAGGAACCTCTGATCCAGCTGCTCGGCCTGGAGAAGGAGCCCTGAGCCTTCCCTTTCATGTGATTGACGTTAGGTGAGGGACAGCAGTCGAGAGCCAGCAGGGTCCCTGTCCTTCCTGCGCAAGGCAATGAAGTACGAGGACACCCAGCACATTCTCTGCCACCTCAACATCGCCATGCCCCCCTGCACCAAGGTGAGCCGCCTGCAACGAGGACCCCTGCCCAGGGACGGGCTCCCAAACAGACCCCAGGCCCGGCACTGCCAGGGTGCTTCTTCCTGTTAAAACACTGCCTTTAATCCCCGAGGCACAGAGGTGCACGCTGTGCTCTGGTTCTTTGTTCTGTGGCCTGGCAGGAAGGCCAGTCCGACTCGGGTCATGTGGCATGAGGAGCCAATGTCAGTGTCGGATGGTGACGGCTTGTCTGTGCTGCGGGCCCTGAGATCTCTAGTGTGGAAAGAGCCGCAAAGGCACCCTCGCAGCGTCCACCACTGACAGTCAGCTAGACGCCAGCAGGCCTCATTACATCGACTCCTCACCTTTCCTGGGTGCTAGCCCTCGAAGGAGGGGATCCTAGGAGCCACCAAAAATGCCCAGGCCTTTTAGCTTAGCCAAGGAGTCGCTACCTGTGAGCATATCACAGTCGCCGCCTATGTTAGGGACTTGGCACTGATCATGTTACCATGGTTTTTGTGAGTCGCTATTTTTTAAAAGCCATTAGCCTTTCGTGCTAAACACTCCAAGTTACATTTACATGTCTGTGGCTCAACCACTCTTTTCTTTTTGGAGATGAAGGTGAACCGACTTTTCTTCCTAAAGAAGGTTGTCTGCAGGGGCAGCACCTGTGGCTCAGTGGGTAGGGGCGCAGGCCCCACATACCAAGGGTGGCGGGTTCAAACCCGGCCTCGGCCAAACTGCAACAAAAAATATAGCCAGGTGTTGTGGTGGGCGCCTGTCGTCCCAGCTACTCGGCAGGCTGAGCAAGAGAATCGCCTAAGCCCAAGAGCTGGAGGTTGCTGTGAGCAGTGACGCCACGGCACTCTACCCAGGGCGACAGAGTGAGGCTCTGTCTCTAAAAAAAAAAAAAGAAGAAGAAGAAGAATGTTTTCAGCAGCCTCCAGCAAGCGTCTGGGTGCTTTTGCACAGGGCCATGGTGAAGCGTTAGGCCAGTATTAGAAACAGTTATTTTGAGCAGAATGGAATCTAGAAAGAAAGACTTGGTTCAAATCCCTGCTTCACTGCTTATCAGCTGGGTGATCTTAGGCAAGTCATTTCTCCCCTCTGGGCCTCAGTTTTCCCCTGGGTGAAATGGGAATCACCTCACAGGCTGTGAACGTTGAACAGGCCTCCCACCTGATGAGGGTGTTGTGAGTATGCCCTGCTTTATTGATGAGGAGGAGGAGGAAGGCACACATGAGCTCCAGCCTTGTCTCACGTTTCACTCTATGTTAAACCTCCAAAGTGGAGCCATTACCAGGCCCAGGGTCGTCATCCCTCCTGCAGCAAAGGGCTCAGGTCACCTACTGTAAGAGCCCCGTGCCCAGAGCACCCTTTCTCCGTCTTTCTTCTGCAGGGGAGCATTGCTGACGACAGGAGGAGGACCCTGACACCCCTGGCCCTGAGATACAGCGTCCTCAGCGAGTCCACACTGGGTACAGACCTCTCTGTGGTGACACATACCTGCTCCCTTTTGGGGAGCAAGCCCACCCCTCAGCTGGTGCAGGCTCTGCTCACTTTGTGTGTGGCAGGTAGAACCCGGACTGGGGTCTCCCCGGCCCCCACAGAGTCAGGAGGCAGCCAGCGTCCACAGGGACCCTGTGGCCTGAGCCATCGCGGGGCTCCTCAGGCCATCAGCTTCGTGCCCTGATGCAGCTGCTGAGGGAAATCTCACGCTTCTCCCCAGGTTTTCTCAGTGGGACGGACCGGGCAGACATGAAGATGGCTATTATCTCAGAGCACCTCGGCCTCAGCTGGGCGGGTAAGTGGGGTGACTGTGTGTCTGGGATGGAGGACGGCTCCCTCCTGCTCCTTCATGAGCAGCCCAGGAAGCTTCTAACCCTCCTTGTACCACCCATGGTGCATCTGACAAGTGACAGTCTCAGATGGCTGTGTTGGCGAGCAGCACCTTCAGGTGCCAGGGGAAGGGGGCTCCCTCCTCGACTGTCTGGTTTTGATTCCTAAACATCAACTCTTGACATGAGAGGAGAATTTATCTAGTTCACCCCATTTTACAGAAGGGGCAACTGAGATCCAGCCGAATAGAATGACTTTGTTGTGTAGCTAGTTAGTGAGAGAGCCCAGAAAAACAAACAAACAAAACAAGACTTAATAGAAAAAAAGGAAAATGAGAAAAAGAAAAAGAAAAAAACAAAGCAGGAACAAAACTTAGACCTCTCGACAGCCTGTCTACTGCTCCCTCCCTCTGCACTTTGCCCTCTGTGAAGGAAGAGGAGGGAAGGAAAGGGCATCTCAGCCTGTTGCACTTGAAAGCTCTGCTGCGGCTGAAGTCTCAGAAGCCCTTCGGGCTCAGGGATGGCTCCTAGATGAAGTGAGGGGGAGAAACGCCGTGAGAGCTCCGGAGCAGGCTGTACGCCAGGAACTCTCCTCTTCCTCCTCCTTCTCTGTCTTTTGTTAGCATCTATATGAGGGGTCAGAAGCCCTTAGCAGCAACATACGGCAGGGCATTGGAACAGGCTCAGAAGTTCAGGGACTGCTAGCTGTGTGTGTGTGCGTGTGGAAGTGTGCACAGATGTGGGATGTGTGTATGCATGTGTGAGCATATGCAGGTGTGTGTGCGCGTGAATGGAGGAGTGTGTGTATATGCAATTGTGTGTGTATGCAAGTGTGAATGTGCATGTATGTGCACGCAGGCGTGTGCGTGGGTATGCTGGTGTGTGAATGTGTGCATGCAGGTGCGTGTGTGTGTGCCTGTTGGACCTGCATCTTCTGACACTCATTATCACTTTCTCCCTGGTCTCCATCTTTGAAATTAGACTCTACTGCTGTTTTCCCTTCTAAAGCACTTGTGAGAAATAACAATAAAAATAATGGGGAAAGCTACCGTTCTATGATAGTGCCTTGCATTCAGATGAGAAGAACGCGATTTTCATTTTAAATGTCAACAGTGCCTCTCCCTGAAGAAACATAAGTACAGAGATGCGTTTCTGTTGTAACCGGTCCTGGGAGGCACATGAGTGGCGTCCTGGGTCGGTGCAGGCAGCACTGGGTTGGGAACCGGTGGGCTCACAGCTCTGTGACCTTGCTGAGAGGCTCATTCTCCTATTTGGAGTCAGGAAAGAAGGACAGGCCCTGGTTCATTCATGCACCATCCATTTAGTCATCAATGATGACTATAGCCCCTCCTTTCCCCTCCCCATTTTCTGGGGATACAAAGATGTGGGTGTTTGCATTTCACGAGGCGTTTCTTGGTCAGAGGAAACACCAAATGCAGAGGAAAGCTGCACAGTAACTGCCCTTGCTCCCCGCCGACGTCTCCACGAAGCACCGCCTGGGAGCTGGAGCCTGGCTGGGCTCACCCTGGCTCTGGTCCTTTGCTTGCAGAGTTGGCCCGGGAGCTGCAGTTCAGCGTGGAAGACGTCAACAGGGTCCGAGTGGAAAACCCCAACTCCTTGCTGGAGCAGAGCGCGGCCTTGCTGAACCTCTGGGTCCTCCGTGAAGGCAAAGACGCAAAGAGTTAGTACTGTTGAGCCCATGAGACCCTCCCTCCCAGAGACCTGTGCTGGTACCTCCGCACCCAGCAGCCCCTCCTCTGATCTCTGCACACAGTGCTGGCCTTGGTGTCAGGCCTGTGTGACTGACTGTCTCACGTACACAGACACACATCTCAGAATCAATAGGTCTGCTACCCAGTCCTGCCAGAAGATGTTACCAGAGAACCGTGGCCTGTCTTTCTGTCCTTGGAGCAAGTTAAAATTGCACTAGCACTCCGAGGTGACAGCTCATAAACAGGGTGTAGGACTCACACCTTTGAAGTCGTGCTGTTGGGTTTCTCAGCCGGGTTCTGTGGAATCCCAGTGTGAGAGGGTTCTCAATTCTTCTCCAGCCTGGAAGGAGGATTCCTCTCACTCCCTTCCAGCTCCTCCTCCACCAGATTCCCACAGGGAGGAAATTGAGTGCTTCCGTTTGCATCTCAAGTCAACTGGCAAGGACCAAGAATATCAAGAGGACAAAATCTAGTGGTTATGGGTGGCGCCTGTGGCTTAAAGGAGTAGGGCACTGGCCCCATATGCTGGAGGTGGCGGGTTCAAACCCAGCCCCGGCCAAAAACTGCAAAAAAAAAAAAAAAAAAATCTAGTGGTTATCACCTTGTAGTATTCTCTTACAGTAACACCTAAGAGTAAAAAAACACACACATAACACACACACACACACACACACACACAGTCTTTCTGAGCCTTTAAATTGGCCACTTCTAGTATGTGGGAAAGATCTATTGAAATATAGAAAAGTATTCTCCAAAGAGGCACCTTCCAAAAAAAATGATCCTCGGTCCTCTCCCTTCTCCCTTTCTCCTCCTGGCCCCCCGTTTCAGAGCCGGCATGACACTCCCTGGCCACCCTCAGTCACAGCCCCTTGTCCCTTTCCTGGCAGTGGAGAACTTGTATGCGGCCCTGCGGAACATTGACCGGTCGGAGCTGGTGAGCATGCTGGAGGGCACGGGCAGGCACAGCCGCAGCCTGAAGCCAGACCGGCGGCACACGGACCGCGACTACTCGCTGTCACCGTCCCAGATGAATGGTGAGTGTGTCCTGGGGTGGGCACCACTGTCTAGGCTCCAGCACTGGTGGCCACTTCCCACAGTATTTCACCCCCAGATCCATCTCTTCCTCCTCTTCCTGGGAGAGCAGAGGTGAGCGGGAGAGACTGGCCCATGTGCAGGTGGGGGTGCTCCACTGCCCCCTGTGCCCAGCGTCTCCCTAGCCCTTGTCCTCAGGGCCAGGGCCCCAGCAGGGCCTTCCGGAGCAGGAGAGAGCTGAGGCTGGGGTGGCCGGCCGGCCTCTTCCCCTACTTGGCTACGAACGTCCCGTGTAGCTCTTCCCAGGGCATGAGCCCTCTGTGAGGTGTCAGTATCCCCCTCTGTGAATCATCTGGTGTTTGAGCAGCAGTGAGTATGGAGAGTCTGGCTGAGGTCTAACATGAATTAGCTAGATGGTGTTTAAAAACACTGCCGCAGCCGTGTCTGGGGGCTAAGCAGTTTGCTTTTCCTGCAGCCCAGTCTCTCCTCTCTCTCTCTCCCTTTCCCCTCAACCCCTCTCCCTCTCCGATGGGGCTCAGTGTGGCAGGGAGTCCCTGGTGTGACCTTTGCTCCCAATGCCCCAGCTTCTCCTTGAAGCCCACTCTCCTCCAGGGAGGGCCAGCTGGGGCTCCCCATGCCCTCCCTCTCGCCCACCCTCTCTCTGCCCCGGCACAGGCACAGGTCAGAGGCCCCACTTCTACCTCGGCCCAGTGCAGTGGCCCAGAAGGCCTGGCTTCTGCTGCCTCCTGGGGGGGCTGAGCCACCTGCTCCTCTTTAAAATCACCAAGGTGGATTAATGCCTAAAATTCCTTAAGAACTTAAAAAAATTCACTTCTGTGACACATCTTCCTCTGGTGTCTGGAATGTCACCCTGGACGCAGCATGGTGACAATCACGCTCCCAGGCAGGGCACGTGGTCCAGGCAGGGCTAGGCCCAGGGTCTCCTGCCAGGCAGACCCTTTCCTGCCGAGCCCTCCCCGTCCTCTGTCCCACGTCCTGTGTCTCCTGAGATGTGCCATCTCGTGCCCGTGGGGGTAGGTTCATCTGATCACATCCTGTCACCTTTTTCTTCTGCCTCTGACCTCATCGTGACCTTTGGTTCACTCATCCCCTCACACTGCCTGTCTCCACTGTATCCACCTGGGCCAGGTGCAGGAGAGCCAGCAGCCCCCGTGCAACATGGCGTGGATGCCCGGCCGTGTGCCCGCCCGTATCCTGGCTGTGTCTGTCTGTGTCCTGTGTGATGCTGCCTGCTGTGTGCTCTGCTCCTCCAGGTCTGCCCTGTGGGGACGTTGTCCTCGCCCTGCAGGGGGCCTGGCCACAGCACTGCCATGACCCTGCTAAGTAGCTGGTTGAGGGAAGCCACACACTAGGGCTTCCCCAATGACAAAGCCCCCCGCCCCCCGCTTTAATGTCCACCCTGTGGATTCAGTCAAGTTGTATCAGCACGATTTTGTTCCTTTGTGTCCCACTTACGCACCATTAGGACAGTGGGCCATCAGAGTTGCATAACCATGATGGTGACAGTTATAGACTGAGGTGGTAAGAACATCCTACTGGCCACAGGGCCCCTGCCCTGCCAGGCCTAGAGACATGGAGGCCTGACAGTCCTAAATCCTCGTGTGGGGCTGGGTCTCTGCATGCCCTACCTATGGGGAAAGGGCTGTGTCCCCGCTGGTCAGCCCATTTGGTTAACACTACTCCAGCATCATGTACACGCCAGGGGCTGTTCTGGGTAGGAGAGAGAAATCTGTTCTCAAATACCCAAAAACAAATCAAAATGAGGTTCTCAGAGGAGTACCAGAGGAGTACCAGACGATGATGTGGTCCCTAACCCCTCAGCCACACCGCAGGAGGTGAGCATGCCCAGAAGTGAGCAAAGCTTCATCTGTGAACTGTGCGTGTGAGGGGTCTAGGCTGTGCTCCTTATGAGAACCTCCCAACCCCAGCCTATGGGAAAATTGTCTTTCATGAAACCAGTGTCTGATGCCAAGAAAGTTGAGATGTGATGTATGAGGGATTCTGGAACGTCCCGGCAGGTTGCCATGCGTGCTGTGTACTCGGGGAAGCAGACTTGTGTCAGGGCTCTGGGGAATCTGTGGTGTGGTAGGAATGGGCAGTGTTTGAACAAAAGTTTGAAGGAGCCATGTGCAATTATCAGGGAGGGGCCAGGCTGGGGCATGGAGCTCTGAAGGTGCTGTGCTGCCTTGTCCATGGGCAGGAGGGGCCAGGCTGGGGCAAGGGAGGAGGCTGGTGGGAGGCTCCCCCCTGTGGCCTTTCAGGAGGACAGTTGGTCTGCCTTGGTGGGAAGGTGTTGCCAAAGGAGTCATCCTTGCCCTGATAAGTGGATTTTAGACTCACAATCAAATGCTCCTGCTGTCCGGGGACTCTGTTCAGCCTCGTCAGCCCCTTTCAGCCTCTGCCCCCAGCAGGTGCCAGGGCCATGCCCAGCGCACTCTCTCCTGCCCCAGCAGACACTCATGACCTAGGTACCCTTCTGGCCTGGAGAGAAGGTGGCAGTGGACCAGAGGGATCAGGGAGGGGAGGCCGCAGGCTCTGTAGTTTCTCCGGCCCTCTCAGGGCAGGGCACAACGGCCTGACCCACCGCAGCCTGGCCCTGCGTCCTGATGCTGCAGCCAAACTGGGGCTCCTTGGTGCTTTTCCCTGTGTTTCTGTGTGTCTGAGCCTCCTGATGCCCTCAGGGACTCAGGGCAGTGATGGGTGGCTCTGTGTGTCTTTGAGCCCGAGACAGCAGGTGCTGTCAGGGAAACAGGCTCTTCTTGCCACTGACACCTGGACTGGACAGAGGAAACGGGTTCAGTTCCTCCTGAACAGGAAGGAACTGCCCTCAGGCCTTGGAGTAACATACAGGAACATAAAGAGAACATGGCCTATGGAGCAAGAAGACAGGCTGTTCTACGTGAAAGGGAAACATTAGCTCCAATTGGTCTGATAAACTGGACACATATTTATGTCTGCTTGGAAAGGAAATGTGTTTTTTTTCTATCAACTTTTAGTGACTGCAGCTGGTGGAGTGTGCCCCTCTTGTTTGGTCCCTGCTGACATTAAACTGGTAGGACATTTATTACATCTGGGGTAGCAAAGAGCCAGGCGTAGCAGAGATGAGGAGGGACCACCTGACTGCACTGTGCCCCAGGGCCATGTACCTAGTCGCCTTCCACCTGACTTCTCCAACATGGAGCCCCCTGAAGAGGCCTGTGACTGAGGGAGGGGCCCGTGGCCGAGATGTCCAGGTGACCACTAGAGAGATAGATGCTCTGGAGCTCAGTCTGTCCCAGATGGTGAGGATGCCCCTGGACGTCAGGGAGCATCACCTCAGCACAACAGCAGCCAGACACAGCAGTCTGCAGCCTCAGAGCCGAGACCTCGTGGACAGTTGGGGTCCTCAGGAACCAGCAGGGAAAAGCCACGCATGACCCTAAATACTGTTACCAGGGAGGACCCCAGGGTACAGACAAGGAGGGAGCTCTTGGCAGAGGCTGTGCCTGTGTTCTTTTCACCCACACACTTCGTTGGAGTGAGACGCCATTAAAATGAACATTATGGAAGTTTGAAGGTGGAAGAATCACAAAATCTCAAAGACTACCCAAGAATGAACCTGGGATGTCCCGTGGCCAGCAGAGCTACCCTCTTCCAGTTTTCCAACAGAGATTCCCAGGAGTGAGGAATAGTTCACGGGCTGTGTCCAAGTGGCCATGTGAGACAGGGGGGCCACCTCTGGTCAAGCTGGGATAGCAGGGGCTGGATACATCCTCCTGAGTGACACAACTGAAAAGAGGACAATATATGTGAAGTGAGTCTTCAAGACCTTAGGCACCAGCCAGCAAAGGGCAATGATCCATTAGGCCTGGGAAGTCAATGAGGTGAGCCCTACGATTGCCTATGTTACTGCCTTGGGAGAGTCTCTGGGGAAACCCACGTAGACTCCCTGAGTTGAAGAGAAGGTGCTGGGAATACAGGGCAATGAGTTAGAGTTCCCAAGATAGAGGACCAGAGAGGACACAGTTACACAGACAAAAAACTGTAAGGACCTGTGGAGGGCCCCTGGCAGGTTTCAGTGGAGTATTAAGCAGCTATTCCAACAGGCAGCTTGATCATTCACAGCCACTGGTTAAGGGACAGAGAAGGATCTAGTCTCAGGATTGGGGGGGAAATAACCCCCAAACCCCAGTCCTGCCTAATAAATTTCAAAAGCAAAATGCAAAACAATCAGACTGCTCCCAAGTCGCTTACCTGCGTAACAACAAAGCTCAAGAATATTTATAGACATACAGAAATAGCCAGCACCCAGCAATATAAAACTCACAACGTCCAGCACCCGATTAAAGATGACCAGACATAGAAAGGGACGCACAGTGAGAAAAATCCATTCATTGAGACTGACAGAATTAGCAATAAAGGTGGGAAGGTAGTTATTACAACTATATTTCAGATGTTCAAAAAGTTAAGTGGAGACGTGGAAGATACTTTAAAAAGACCTAAGCTGATCTTCCCCAGATGAAACTAGAATGTGTAGGACAAAAAATACATTGGATGGGATTAGATGCTAGAATTGTGGGAGAAAAGATCAGTGGACTTGGCAACGTAGCAAATAGAAACTCTCCAGAACCAGATACAGTTTGAAAAGAAAAGATTTTAAAGCATCATTGAGCTTTAAGGCAATTTCAGGGAACTTAGAGTTCCCAGCAGAGAAGAGGCTAGAAAAGTATTTGAAGGAAAAAAAATGGCCAGGGACTGGATGTGATTGCCCCAGGAGTGTGGACAGGAAGATAGCAGAGGGAGAAGAGGCACCGTGGACTCAGAAACACAAGCGTATCCATAAAACCAAGACCACAGCAACGAGAGAGCCAGGGAAGCAGCAAAACTGTGACATCAGGAAGCCACTGGTCATGTTGCTGTGGCTCCGACAGAGCCTTCTACCCCGGTCATCTAGCCTGAAAACGCACATAGCCCGAAATTAATTTTTATAATGACTTTCCCCACCACGACGCGATACAAAGATCTTTAAAGTTATTCCACACTTTTAAAATGTAATAATAATAAAAAAAAAACCAGGACAAATATTCTCTCCCTGGGCAGCGCCTGTGGCATAAGGAGTAGGGCGCCGGCCCCATATACCAGAGGTGGTGGGTTCAAACCCAGCCCCCGGCCAAAAAAAAACTGCAAAAAAAAAAAAAAAGATTCTCTCACCAGAGGCCTGGTACATAAGCAGAATTTTAAAAGAGAATAGAGAGGTTTGTATGGAATTATGACTCTCGCAGGATTGTGGTAGAGGGACAGGTGATCAGGAAGCTGGTGTCTTGCCCCAGGGTGCTAAAATTCAAAGGGAGGAAATATTTTTTTTTATTTATTTGTATTGCTCAGGATTCATTGAGGGTACAAAGAATTATGTTACACAGATTGCATTTGTCAGATAAAGTCCCTCGTATAATTGTGTCCTGCCCCAAGACGTGTGCCACACACCGTGATCCCCATCCCTCTGCCTCCGCCCCTCTCCCCACTCCCTCATTCCCCTACCCCACCCCTTGCATTAGCTCATCTGCTGCCTTCATGTTAGAATTGAGCACATTGGATTTTTGCTTCTCTAGTCTTGTGATGCTTTACTAAGAAGAATGTGTTCCACCTCCATCCAAGTTAATACAAAAGATGTAAAGTCTCCATTTCTTTTAACGGGTGACTAGTATTCCGTGGTGTACCTATGCCACAGCTTGTTAATCCATTCCTGGGTTGATGGGCATTTAGGCTGTTTCCACATTTTGGTGGTTGTAAATTGAGCTGCAGTAAACAGTCTAGTGCAAATGTCCTTATGAAAAAAGGACTTTTTTTGCTTCTGGGTAGATGCCTAGTAATGGGATTGCAGGATCCAATGGGAGGTCTAATTTGAGTTCTTTGAGGGTTCTCCATACTTCTTTCCAAAAAGGTTGTATTAGTTTCAATCCTGCCCACAATATAAAAGTGTTCCCTCTCTCCACATCCACGCCAGCTTCTGCAGCTTTGAGACTGGGCCTCAGTGGGGTTAGGTGATATCTCCGGGTGGTTTTGATTTGCATTTCTCTGATGATGAGGGACACTGAGCATTTTTTCATATGTTTGCTAGCCATTCATTTGTCTTCTTTAGAGAAGGTTCTATTCATGTCTCTTGCTCAGTGATTATTGGGTCTTTTTTGTTGATTATTTTTAGTTCTTTATACATCTTAGTTATCAAGCTTTGTCCAATTCATAATATGCAAGCATCTTTTCCCATTCTGAAGGTTGTCTGTTTGCTTTGGTTCAGAAGCTTTTCAGTTTAATTAAGTCCCATTTGTTTATTTTTGTTACTGTTAAAATTGCCACAAAAGTCTTCGTCATAAAATATTTCCCGAGGCCGATATCTTCAAGTGTTTTCCCCACACTTTCTTCAAGGATTTTTATTGTTTCATGCCTTAGATTTAGATCTTTTATCCATCTTGAATTAATTTTTGTAAGTGGTGAGAGGTGCGGGTCCAGTTTCAGTCTTTTACGTGTGGTTATCCAGTTCTCCCAACACCATTTATTGAATAGGGATTCTTTTCCCCAATGTATGTTCTTGTTTGGTTTATCAAAGATTGGGTGGCTTTAGGAGGGTAGTTTCATCTCACAGTTTTCTATTTGGTACCAAATGTCAATGCCTCTATTTTTGTGCCAATACCATGCTGTTTCGATCACTATGGCCTTGTAATATTACTATGAAGTTTCCTCGGGCTCCGTACAAAACAAAGAACTACTTTTTCCAAATCTTGAAAGTATGATGCTGGTATTTTAATAGGGATTGCACTGAATGTGTAGATTGCTTTGGGAAGTATAGACATTTTCACAATGTTGATTCTTCCCAGCCATGAGCATGGTATGTCCTTCCATTTGTTAATATCCTCTGCTATTTCTTTTCTTAGGGTTTCATAATTTTCTTTATAGAGGTCCTTCACCTCTTTTGTTAGGTTTTCTTTTTTTTTTTTAAGTTACTGTGAAGGGATTTGTGTCCCTGGTTTCTTCTCATCTTGGCTGTTATTAGCATATACAAAGGCTACTAATTTGTGGACATCGATTTTATATCCTGAGACATTGCTGTATTTTTTTATGACTTCCAGGAGTCTTGTGGTTGAGTCTTTGGGGTACAATAAGATCATATCGTCAGCAAAGAGAGAGAGTTTGACCTCCTCTGCCCCCATTTGGATGCCCTTTATTTCCTTCTCTTGCCTAATTGTATTGGCTAGAACTTCCAGCACTATGGTGAATACTAGTGGTGAGAGAGGACAGCCTTGTCTGGTTCCAGTTCTAAGTGGAAAAGCTTTCAGTTTTACTCCATTCAATATAATATTAGCTGCGAGTTTGTCGTAGATGGCTTCGATCAGATTTAGAAATGTGCCACCTATGCCTATATTCTTAAGTGTACTAATTAGAAAAGGATGCTGAATTTTATCCAAAGCTTTTTCTGCATCTATTGAGAGGATCGTATGGTATTTGGTTTTGCTTCTGTTGATACGTTTATGGACTTACATATGTTAAACCAGCCTTGGAAACCAACTTGATCACGATGAATGATTTTTTTCAATGTATTGCTGTAATCTATTGGCTAGGATTTTATTGAGTCTTTTTGCATCTGTATCCGTTAGTGAAATTAGTTTGAAGTTCTCCTTTTTAGTTGGGTCTTGTTGTGGTTTTGGTATAAGGGTGATGTTTGCTTCATAGAATTTGTTGGGGAAGATTCCTTCCTCCTCAATTTTTTGGAATAATTTCTGCAGTATGGGAATAAGCTCTTCTTTGAAGATTTGTTAGAATTCTGGTGTGAAGCCTTGGGCATTTTTGGGGGGGGACATTTTTTATTCTTTCTTTGATCTCAGTTCTTGAAATTGGTCTGTTCAAGACCTTTATTTCTTCTTGATTAAGTCTAGGGAGGGGATGTGATTCTGGGTATTGATCCGTTCCTCCACATTGTCAAATTTCTGGGCATAGAGTTCCTTGTAGGACTCAGAGATGATCTTTTGTATCTCTGTGGCATCTGTTGTTATTTCCCCTTTATTGTTTCTGATTGAGGTTATTAAAGATTTTACTTTTCTGTTTTTAGTTAATCTGGCCAAAGGTTTATCAATTTTATTTATTTTTCAAAAAATCAACTTTTTGTTTCATTAATTTTCTGAATGATTCTTTTGTTTTCAATTTCATTAATCGCTGATTAAATTTTGGTTATTTCTTTTCTTCTGCTGGGTTTGGGATTAGAGCGTTCTTCTTTTTCCAGTTCCATAAGACGGTTCATTCGTGAGTTTATTGATGTGCTCTCTTTTTGTTTTCCAAATGTAGGCATCTAATGTGATAAATTTCCCTCTTATGACTGCCTTATGTCTTATGGCAGGGCTTTGCTGTAACATACAGATTTGGGTAGCTTATGTTTTCATTGTTGTTATGTTTGAGGAAATTAACAATTTCCTCTTTGTCTCTTCCTGAACCAAACTATCATTCAGCATCAGGTTGTTTAATTTCCAAGTCTTTGTGTGAGGATGAATGTTTTTGTTGGAGTTGAGTTCCATCTTCATTGCCTTGTGGTCTGAGGAGAGACAAGGTATAATTTCTATCCTTTTAATTTCGATGAGGTTTGATTTGTATCCTAGGATGTGGTTGATGGAAAGAAATATTTTAAATGTTAATTCTGATGTTTTGTTTTTAGCTTTCATTAGATATAACTCACATACAATAAAATCCCCCGTTTTGAGAGCACAGATTTATGACATTTGACAGATGACATAAGCATCCTCACAGTCACAATCCCACCTCCAACCCCTGGCAAGCACTGGTCTATTTTTCATTAATATATTTTATTTCATTTTATTATTATTATTATTATTTTCCTTTTTTTGCAGTTTTTGGCCGGGGCCGGGTTTGAACCCACCACTTCCGGTATATGGGGCTGGCGCCCTACTCCTTTGAGCCACAGGTGCTGCCCCATTAATATATTTTAGATTAATGTTTAAAAGAATTTTGTATAAATGGAATGATACAGTATTTTCTACTTTGCATCTGTTTTCTTTTGTTCAGCATAATGTTTTTGAAATTTTTCATTCCTGTTTATTGTGAGATATGCCACAGTTTGTTTATCCATTAACCTGTGGATGGATATTTGGGGTATTTCAAGTTTGGGGATACTATGAATAAAACTGCAACAAACATTTATGTTTTAAAAGAAAAAAAAAAGAAAGAAAGAATGAGGCCAGGCCAATGGCTCATACCTGTAGTCTCAGCACACTGGGAGATCGAGGCAGGTGGATTGCTTGAGCTCACGAGTTCAAGACTAGCCTGAGCCAGAGCAAGACCCTGTCTCTACAAAAAATAGAAACTGAGGCAAGAGGATCGCTCAAGCCCAAGAGCTTGAGTTTGCTGTGAGCTGTAATGCCATGGCACTCTACTCAGAGCACCAGAGTGAAACTCTGTTTCCATAAAAAAAAAAAAAAAAAAAAAAAAAAAAAAAAAGAGAGTGAGCGAAGGAAAACATGGACAAAATTTTTCCACATTTGATGGAAATCATAAAATCCAGCAAGTTTGATGGATTCCATACATGGGAAGCGTGTGAGCACCTACACTTGGGCATGTGGTGAGCACACTGGTCAAAGACTTTACTACAGTAAAGAGAAAGGCTCAAAAGCAGCCAGAGATAAGGAGATGTCACGTATGAGAGAACAGATAACGTTATCACCAGATTCCTTACTGGAAACAAAATAAGCCAGAAGATGGTGGGGCAACATCTCTAAAATAACCTATCTCATTATCAGGAAATGGGCGGGGGGATTACCTATACTTCTATACCCAGTAAAAATAACTTTCAGAGATAAAGGCAAAGTAAGAACGTATCCAGATATACAACAGATGAAAGACTTCATCACCATAAGCAAGCAACATCGATCACCATGTTATACACCATGTTTTTTAGTCCTCAGGCCTAAGAAAAATGACCCACACAGAAATATGGATCTACATGAACGAATGGACAGCACCCAAAGTGCTCCCTGGGTGGGGTACAGTAGCTCATGTCTATTATTTCAGCATAGGATCCCTAGGTGGGAGGATTGCTTGAGGCCAGGAGTTCAAGACAGGCCTGAGCAACATAATGAGACCCTGTCTCTACAAAAACAATTTTAAAAAATAGCTGGGTGTGGTGGAGCACACCTGTAGTCCCAGCTACCCAGGAGGCTGAGGCAGGATTGTTGGGGCTCCGGAGTTCAAGGCTGCAGTGAGCTAAGATTGAGCCACTACACTCCAGACCAAGACACTGTCTCTTAAAAAACAAACAAAAACCCAAAAATGCTTACTACCAAGAAAAGGCAGGTCCCAAACCTTTTTGACACCAGGGACCAGTTTCATGGAAGACAATTTCTCCTTGGATTTGGGGGGAGGGGCAGTAGAGTCTCATAAGGAGCACAACCTAGACCCCTCATAGGCACATTTGACAGCTAGGTTCATGCTCCTGTGAGAATCTAATGTTGCCAGTGAAGTGAAGTGAGTGATGGGGAACAGCTGTAAATACGGATGAAGCTTCACTTGCCCACCACTCACCTCCTGCACGACAGCCCAGTTCCTAACAGGCCATGGCCTGGTGCCACTCCACAGCCTGGAGGTTGGGGGCCGCAACACTAAAAGATAACTAAGCAAAAATACTAACAGTGTAATGTTGGATTTATAACACATAAAAGTAAAATGTATGACAACGGCAGCATAAAAGTGAGGAGGGACAAATGTTAGTACCTAGTTGTAAAGGTCTTATACTGATGCCAGGTGGTAGAACATCACTTCAGGGAGACTGCGATTGCTTAAGTATGTATACTGTAAACTCTAAAGCAATCACTTAAAGAGCTATAGCTAATAACCAATCAAAATAAATATATCAATAACCTATAAATCTATCATCAATAAATCTAAAAGAATTTAAGTCATACAAAATATATTCTCGGACTACAATGCAATTAAATTAGAAAGTAATAAAATAATGATATGTGGAAAATCCCAAATATTTAGAAACTAAATAATTTACTTCTAAATAACCTATGTGTCAAAGAATAAGGCAAAAAGGGAAATCAGAAGATACTTTGGATTGAATAAAAATAAAAACACAAGATAAGAAAAATTGTGGGGTATTACTGAAATAGCTCTTAGGGGGAAATTTAAAGCACTAACTGCATTGAAAGGAATAAAGTTCTCAAATCAATGACTTTGCTTCCACCTTAAGAAATTAGATAAAGAAGAGCAAACTAAGCCCAAAGTTAAATAGAAGAAGGGAGACCGTGGAGACCAGAGTGGAAATCAATGAAATCGAAAGCAGAAAAGCACTAGAAAAAAATCAATGGAACCTAAAGCCAGTGCTTTGAAAAGATCAATGAAATTGATAAACTTCAGTCAGACTGATCACAAAAGAAAAAAGACGACAAAAATCTCCAACATCAGAAATAAAAGAAAGCTCATCGTTGCAGATTCTAGAGGCAGCGAGAGGATAATGTAAGGATGTTATGACTGTTCTATGCTAATTAATTTGAATACAGAGATGAAATCAACAAATTCTTTGAAAAATACAAACTATTAAAGCTTGCTTAGGAAGAAAATGATAACCTAAAAAGACCTATGGAAAAGAAAGATAGTGCATTTATAGTTTAAAACATTCCCACAAAGAAAACTAAATCCAGATGGCATCGCTGGTGAATTCTACTAAACACTGAAGGAAAAAATAACTCCTTTAGAAAATTGGAAAGAATTTAATACTTCCCAACTAATTCAATGAGGCCAACATTATCCTGATATTGAAAGGGGAGAAGGTGCATTATAAAAAAAAAAAAACACAGACCAATATCCTTCACGAACATAAATACAAAAGAAAAATCTAAGCTCAAATGAACTTGAATTCATACTTTGCATTATATATAAAAATTAACACAAAATGGATCATAGATTAAATGTAAAACATAAAACTTTAAGACCTCTAGAAGAAAACATAAGAAAAAGCATTAGACACCCTGGGAAGGCAAAGATTTCTTAGATATGACACCAAAGTGTGACCCCTAAAAGAACAAGTGACTAAGGTGAACAGGGTCAAAACCAAAATGTCTTCCTTCAAAATACACTGGTATGAAAATGAAAAGCTACAGTCTGGGGGAAATAGTGGCAAATGATTGTCTGATGTAGCTTCAGAGTCTATTAAGAACTTGCAAAATTCAAGAAAACCCAGTTTTTAGAAGAGACGAGATTTGAGCAGACACTTAACTCAGAATATACATGGATGGCAAATGAGCTCATGAAAACAGTGTCCAACACCTGAGTCATTCAGGAAACACACTGGAATCTGCGAGGACAGACCACAGCACCTGTGAGAATGGCTGCACTTTAAATGCTGACTGCGCCACGTGTCATGGAGGGAGTGGGACTCTGCTGCGCTGTCGGTGGGAATGCAAATGGCGCAGCCACTTGGGAAACACATGGGTCGTTTCTTAGAGGGTTAAGAAACGTGACCCACCCATTCCCCCGGTGTTTACCCAAGAGCAAAGAAAGCATATACCCATACAGACAAACCCCAGCCTGGAAGCCACCCAGATGTCCATGAGAGGGTAGGTAGGTAGGTAGGTAGGTAGGTAGGCAGACCATGGGGCACCCGTCCCATGGCATATGGCACAATAATTAATGGATTATTAATAGATGGATCAGCATAGACAAAACTGACCTGAGGTTGAGCAAAAGAAGCTAGGTCCCCTGCCTTGCAAAATGGAGTCCATACTGTATATAAAATTATTAGTATTATTATTTTTGAAATAGAGTCTCACTATGTCACCCTTGGTAGAGTGCCGTGGCATCACAGCTCACAGCAACCTCAAACTCTTGGGCTTAAGTGATTCTCTTGCCTCAGCCTCCCAAGTAGCTGGGACTACAGGCGCCTGCCACAATGCCTGGCTGTGTTTTTGTTATTGTCATTGTTGTTTAGCAGGCTCTGGCTAGGTCCGAAACCACCAGCCCTGGTGCATGTGACTGGTGCCCTAACCACTGAGTCACGGGTGCTGAGCCAAAATTATAAACAATTCTAGGAAATGCATACTTGTGTCTGGTGACAGAAGACATGTCAATGGTTGCCAGGGGATGGCTTGGGGTGAGTGGGGAGGGGGAGGGGACATGACAAGGAGACAGGCCTTTCTGGGGTGATCACTGTCCTCTCTCTTTGTTCTGGTGGCGCGTCATGGTGTACACATGTGTCAGAACTTACCAAATTACCAATACTTTAAATATTACACATGCATTTGTTATATGCCTGCTATTCCTCAACAACCCCATTTAAAGAGAAATTAATGGCAAAAACTAGGAAAAAGACCAAGTTTAATAGCTTAAGCATGTTGCTGAACCCCTGGTTTCCTAATCTATAGAGCAAGAATGTTATTATTTTTCTTGTAGGACTGTTGAGACAAATACCTTGGATATATTTTGTACCTAGTATGTGCCCAGGAAATGACATAGATCATATAACATGCTTGCAAGAGCAATAAGAAAAACATCGCTTGATCGTAAAATGCACTGCTTGCGCCAGGCTGGACAGGTTTCTGTGAGGGGTCTGAAGGCTGGTGCCCCTGTTGCCCGATCCCTGGAGTCACTGCCTCACGCAGCTTGTAGAGATGCAGCCTGCTCATTTCTCCTGCTCTCCCCTCCCCACTCCTAGTTTGGCCAGAGCTGAAAGGGGTTTCCTCTGGTCACTTCACAGCCCTGCCCCAGCCACACCTGCCCCATCTCAGGGTCCCATCCTCCTTCCCTAATTTGGGGATCTGGAACCACATAGATTTGCAGTGGTCAGTCAGGAAGATACACATGCCAGGGAGAACACATGCCAGGCATATAATCCTTTGTCCTGCCCAAAGATGGGCACCTGCCCCGAAAGGCACCCAGAGGTCCTCCTCCCCTGGAGAAAGGACCTCCCCACTCCCAGCTGGAGGAGGGCCGACAAGCCCCCAGCGGGGCGCTGACACCCGCCCACACTCAAACCAGCACCTGTGTATACACACTCAGGTTCCTAGCGACTTCTCGACAGCAGGGAGCCAGTGTCAAGCCAGCCAGACACTACTGGAGACTCCTGTCCGAGCCAGTCAGCAGGGAGCAGCATATTCACGGGCCGTGGTGGCTGCAGGCTGGGCACTGGGGGCCCACGCCAGATGGCACGACCCGTCCAGGGCGTGGCTGGGTGAGCTGTTCAGAGTCTGCCGGTGCAGGATTTGGGCAGATGCACCTGGTGCCTCATGATGCCCTCTGACTTTGCCCCTTTGAACCCTTAAGAACCCTCACATGTGACACCTTCAATTCTTAAGCATTTCCACACCCAGTATGCAATTTGAGGAAAAGTCCCATCAAGGCCAACCAGAGCCCCTTTCCTATCTGAGCTCTGTGGGTATTCAATGTGGCCTGTTAGACCCTCAAAGGCAGCCTGGCCATTCAATGTGGCCTGTTAGACCCTCAAAGGCAGCCTGGCCATGCACCCTTGGTCTGAATGTATCAGCCGTTCCCTCCCTTTAAGGCACATTCTGAACTGAGACCCTAAGGACTAAAGTAACATTCTGAGCAAAGAAAGAGCAACATCTGTTTCTGCCTGGCTGTGGAAGAGTAGGGCTTTCCTGGGGCCAAAGACAGATGGCAGCACCTGCTCCGGGTGTGAAGCCCTCCTCATCTGGTGCTCTGCCCTGGATGGGAAAGACCTCTTCTCTTCTCTTTGCTGCACAGTGAAGGAGCCCCCTTGCTCGGCCTTCACGCCATGACTGCCCCACCCAGGCCAACTCAGAGCTTGCTTCTCTTGCCCTAGGCAGCAGCCACAAGGCCTGAGCGTTGGACTCTGAGCTTGGAAAGCCCCCCGCCCGTATGTGCATGCCCCTTTGTGGCCGAGCCTGTGTGTGCGTGTGTGACAAGGGTCGCTTCTGGAGCATGTCACCCTCTGTCTGCCCATCCAGGTTACTCCTCACTGCAGGACGAGCTGCTGTCCCCCGCCTCACTGCACTATGCGCCCCCCTCTCCACTGCGTGCAGACCAGTACTGGAACGAGGTGGCCGTCATAGACGCCATCCCCTTGGCAGCCACGGAGCATGACGCCATGCTGGAGATGTCTGACATGCAGGTGTGGGCCGCGGGCCTCACGCCCTCCCTGGTCACTGCTGAGGACTCCTCTCTGGAGTGCAGCAAGGCCGAGGACTCTGACGCCACGGGCCACGAGTGGAAGTTGGAGGGGGCGCTCTCGGAGGATCCGCGGGGGCCCGAGCTGGGCTCTCTGGACCTCGTGGAGGACGACACAGTGGACTCAGATGCCACAAATGGCCTTATCGATTTGCTTGACCAGGAGGAAGGTCAGAGGTCAGAAGAGAAGCTTCCAGGCTGTGAGAGGCAGGATGACCCTCCAGGTGCAGGGCAGGACTCAGAGAATGAAGTGTCTCTTGTTTCAGGCCAGCAGAGGGTGAAAGCCCGAATCACAGAGTCGCCCCCCCTGAGTCGGGTGGTGGACGGGACCCAGGACAGGTAAGGGCGTGGCCGCAGAGGCAGGTCCCTCTCGTCTTCCTGGGTAAGGTTGTGCCTGGTGGTGAGTCTGCAGGGAATTCTGGGCTGCTAATGCCACCTGACCCTGCGTCATTCAGGGTGGCACCAGCTTGCCTCAGAAGCCACCGCAGACAAGTGTGCCACTGCCATCTACAAAGGGCAGTCGCCCCCAGGACACCACCTGGGTGTAGCCAGCAGAAGCAACACCTAGGGGTGTGGGACATGAGAGAGCCACTTAGGAAAGAGGTCACAAGACTTGGGGAAGCCTGGGCCCTGAAGAGCTGCTGGGCCTGGGGGGCCTGGCCCCCCTGCCATGGTGTGCTCCCTGTTGGAGACCATATTTAGAAACCTAGAAGCACCGGGACCTGGAGAAGCTATTTGCATGTAGTCACCCACCCTGCATGTGACAGGGCTGATAACAGTGCTATTCCTCCTTATCCCTGTTGAAGGCAGCAGCCTCATGGGATTATCTGGGGGGGAGGGGGGGGTGGAGGTGCAGAGCTTTCAGCTGTTAAGCAGAGGGTGTTCCCCTTGCCAGTGTCCCTTGCTGGGAGGGCACGGTCCCACAGTGCACCCTTCCCGGATCATAAGAGTCTGTGGGCCAGGGCTGGCCTGCCTTTAAGCTCTCAGCATGCAGCCATGCCATGGATACCTGCTGAGTACAGGGACAGGCCCCGAGCTGAGCCAGACCCTTGCTGATGCAGAGAAAGATGAGACACAAAGTGACGGGGCTTCCTTTTCCCCCCAGGCTCCACATGAAGCAGAGACAGGGCTCCCCTGCCCCCATTCTTCCCGCCTCCTAAGCTTTCCCTAATGCCAGGAGACCTTCACAGGCCCCCAAGAGGCTGTGGGCATCTACTGAGTCAGCCAGGCTCGGGGACAGCTGCTCCCGTTTCCTCCTCCCCCACGCTCAGCAGTGCCCCCTCAGGCCCACTCCAAGGCCCAGGCTGGGGGGGCCTGGGTTAAAGATGAGACAGCATAGAATCCATTTTGTTTCTTACACAAATCTTTGGATTCATGGGGAGGATTGGACAAACTAAACCTAGGGGTGTCCTAGGTGAAATGTGCATCTTCCTGCACAAGAGACCACCTCTCCGTGATAACCCTTCCTGCAGCAAGCACTTCCTGAGGGCTTGCTGTGTGCCAGCCCCACTGATGGGAGCCAGAGGCCTGGCTTCTAGGTCCGGTTGTGTCATGCCTGACTCTGTGGCCTCGGTCAGCCTTCCAGGCCAGACAGACGCATTTCATTTACTCAGCATTTATGGAGCACCTATGATGTGCCAGCCCCCTGTGAAAAATCCCAGCAGTGCCAGGGGTATGACAGACAGACGTCTCTACCTACAAGCAGCGTGTGTCCTAGTGGGAGACTCACAGGAAGCAAGATGGAGTAACTGAAGAGACATTAAGATGGATGCTCAACAGAAGTGCTAGAAAGGGAAACGTAGGCCGTGGGGAGTGGGTGGAGAGAAGGGGCGGCTGGAGTCGGGGGCCAGGGAGGCCGGAGCAAGTGGGCTTGGAGTGACTTAAAGGATCCAGGGATGAGAGTGAGACTCTGTGGGGAGCATCCAGCAGAAGGCAGGCCCAGCCCATGCAGAGGTGGGAGGGGAGTGTGCTCGGCATGCGGGAAGGACAGCAGGAGATAGGAGCCGGGGCAGAGGGGGCAAGGGCAGTGAAGGGCACGGGGAGGGCACGGGGCCTGATGAGCCAGACCTTGAAGTCCTGGAGAGACCCTTAGCTTTGGCAGGGCAAGTGGGGAGGGAGCCCTTGGGGGCTTGAGCAGGGCAGCAATGTGAGCCAGCGGCTGCCTTGAGCATCATGGCCCCTGGCAGAGGCAGGGAGGCAGAAGCCTGGGAGGGAGGCCAGGATGGGCTCAGCGGCAGTGAGAGACGGGTGCACTAGGGTATATTTTGAGAGCTGGGCCAAAAGACATTGCTAGCAACTGCACTGCAAAGCGAGGGTTGGGAGGGGAGCAGCAGGGCACTGGGACCTGGACCCCCAGTGTGGGTGGAGGTGCAGGGGCTGCAGTGGGAGGACTTGGCAAGCAGGTCTAGGGCGGTGTGGGGTATGACTCGCCCACACCAGCCTGTGGGTGCCAGCGAGAGGCCCGGCGTGGGAGGCCCTGGGGCACACATGCCTATAGTTCAGGCAGAGACATGGACGTGGGTCTACAGCCCGGAGGAGCTCACTCAGAAAGGGGGTGCAGATGGCTAGAGGTCTGAGCTCTGGGGCACTGCCATCTGGAAGTTGGGGAGCTCAGGGGGAACCAGCAGGACACTGAGGAGTGGCGGGGGGCCCAGTGTGGGGTTCTAGGGGCCCAGGAGCATGTGTGCAGAGAGAGAGTGGGCACCAGAAGTCAGGGAGCACGCGTGGGGGGAGAGTGAGCACCTGGCAAGGGGTGGAGTGGGGAATGGTGGTCTGGAGGGGCAGCAGGCAGCAGAAGCTGATCACCTAGGAAGAGGGTGGGGACTCCAGTACTTGAGCCACCTGGGCTCCAGCCCAGGGGGTGCAGTTTTCCCACGGGGTCAGGGACCAGAGTTCCCCTCTACCTAGATGGAGGGACAGGGCTTGAGCGGGGTAATGTGCCCACACTGTCCTGCCTCTGTAGGCAGTACAGGGTGTGTCCCAGACCAGCCAGGGCTCTGGGTGGGGGAGGAGTCTGGAGGGAGGAGGCTGAAGAGTGACTGGGTGTCTTTTTTCTCTCCCTGGCTGCTGCCCCTGGGCCCCAGATTGCAGGACTGGGATGAGCAAGGCTCCATTGTCTCATACCTGCAAGACACTGCACAAGGTTCCTGGCAAGAGGAGGCCTCCCGAGGCCCACACTCACTCCAGAGGACTGTCACCATCTCCCAAGGGGTAGAGCCCAGCGGGTCCTGGCAATACGAAGAGGTCCTGGTGTCCAGTGGCGAACCCGTGCGGGCTGAGCAGCCATGGTCCCAGAGCCCCTGGGTGGCACAGGTGAGAAAGGGGCCAGGGCAGCCTCTCCTGAGCTCACGCACTGAGCTGAGCATGTGTCCCCTTCCCTAGAAGCAGTCAGGGTGTCAGGGCGCAGTCCACCTTCCCGCCTGGTGCTCCCTGTCATCCCTCCTGACAGCCACTGGGCAGCTGGACTCGCTGATCGCAGCTGCCCTCAGAAGGGTGGAGCAACTTGCCCGAGGCCACCGTGTTCAATGTGGGCTTTGAGTTAGGTCTGGCCAACTCCAAAGCCACAGTTTCTGTTTTCTTTGTTCCATCGTGTTTTCAGAAGGGCTTAGAACTGAGAACTGGGCACTGGGCTGACCACGGCCCTTCTAGGGTCTGTCGGATCACTCCATCCTTGGCACCTCAGTTTCCTCAGTGGTAACCAGGAGAGTGTTTGGAGTTCATCGGCTCTGGAATCCTGGGACTCTGATGGGATGGAGAGACCCCCTCTCCCCGCCCTGACTTCCCAGCCACCCTCCAGCTCTCTCTCTGGCTTTTTCTGCATTTTCAGATTTTGTTTTGTCCCCTTGCCGGGTCCCACATCACCCCCTCACAGCCAAGCTGGCTTCCTCTGTCCACCCTCCAATATTTCTTTTTTTTTTTCTTTTATTTATTTATTTACTTACTTTTGGAGACTCACTTTGTCACCCTCTGTAGAGTGCGATGGCATCACAGCTCACAGCAACCTCAAATGCTTGGGCTCAAGCGATTCTCTTGCCTCAGCCTCCCAAGTGACTGGGACTACAGGCACCCGCCATGACACCCGGCTATTTTTAGGGATGAGGTCTTGCTCTGGCTCAGGCTGGTCTCGAACCTATGAGCTCAGGGAATCTACCTGCCTCGGCCTCCCAGACTGCTGGGATTACAGGTATGAGCCACCGTGTCTGGCCCCCCACTATTATTTTAAAGCAAGCCCAAGGCGTCTTACTAATGGGCATCTTTTTGATTTGTGTTCTTACCAAACTCGTGCTGCTGTGCTGTGCACAGGCATTTTTGATGTGTTTGCATCTCTTCAACGTCTTCCTCTTTTTCATTCCTGGTCCAGGAGCAGATCTTGCTCCTGTCCTTCCCTTTGAACCTCGGCCCTGGCGGACAGTTCTGAGGATGCCAGGATTTGGCTGCCTCTGGAGGGGCCCCAGGCTGCTGGCTGGAGGGAATTCAGCAGGGCCTCATCTAGAACGCTCGGTGTGCGCCTGCCCCACTGCAGGCCACCCTGTGCGTTCTTTCCGTCAGGCCCCCCTGCCACTGCCCCTCCATGCTCAGACACCATGAGGGGAACGTGGGGCACAGAGGGAGGTCGGGTCTGGATCCCACAGCCCAACCCTCCATTATCAGTGAGAAGCTGAGGCCCTGAGGAGTCAAGGGCTGTCTCCAGGGCCCTGCAGCAAACCAGCGTCAGGGCCAGGAGCATCCAAATCACGTGTAGAGTGAAATGGAGACCCCGCCTTGGTTGGCTGGGCTGGACGAGCTGTTGTCAGTGGTCATCTGACAGTCCCTGGGAATGACACTGAAGCCCAGTAAAGGTGATGGTTTGCAAAGCACTCATTCACCAGTATTTCCATCAGCTCTCTGGGAACTACCTGGGAGATGGACACCGCTTGTAATTTAGGGCTTGAAGGGACTGTCATTGCAGTGATAATTGTCCATAGGTCACGACAAAAGTTTTGACACAGACTGTTATGGTCTATTAGTTCACTTCCAAGAAGCACCGGTGACAGTGTCCTTTCTGAGTCACCTGTGCACGGTTCAACTTGCTTGGCTGATTGGCCTTGCTGGGAGGGCTTCATTTATTTCTGTCCAGGTGGATTTTATGGTTTTTTATTTTTGTGCATCTCAAAACTTTTGTAATGACCCATGTATAAATGGCTATAACCCTGCTGATTCCTTCAAGGGCCTGGGGGAATATTGAAGTTGGGATCTTCTTGACTGAGACCAAACTCAGACGCCTCCCTGTGACCGGCCCTCTGTGTTTGCTGCGGGCTCTTATTTTCCAGGGCTTACTTGTTGAAATGGGGCAGTTTTGTGGAGTGATCAGAGTTTGGAGTCTGACTCTTTCATTTACTTACTCATCCTCTTAGGCAAGATGCTGTACCTCTGTCTCCTTTGTGTAGAATGGGAAGATGGCAGGACCAGCATGGGTGGGACTGTGGTCAGGGTGAACCGAGAGGATGTGCCAAGTGCACGCAGGACAGTGCTCTACGGGGGCGTGGAGGCTGTTCCTGTTCAGGGGTCTGCAGTAATTGTGATTTTCACAGCAGTCTTAAGAAGAAGTACAGAGCACTGTAGTGGGAAACTGAGGCTTAGAGCAGGCGTGCAGCTTCCCCCAGCCCCTGCAGGGTCAGTTTGCTGAGTCCCAGATCTCTGTTCTCTCTGCCGCTCAGAGAAGAGCCTGATGCCCAAAGTGAAATTCTTCCCAGCTGTGGCCACGTGGCTGCATTAGCAGATGGGACTTGTAATTGTCAGTTTGATACTCGTGGCTCCTGCCCTATGAGTGCAGATGGCCGAGCATGGGGGGAGAGTGAAGGACACCCTTAATAAACATGCTGGTTACACGCTGAAGCTGAAAGCTGCTGAGGCCGTAAAGGAAGAGACCTGGGGGGCTGCTGGGAATTACACACCAGACTTGGCGGCCCCTCTCTCCTGCCCCAGGCTGTGCCTGCCAATCTCTTGCCCTTGAGGCTGTTTTTGAACCAAACTTGTAATTATCCAGGGTATTAGCTGGTCTCATCCATGCAGTGCCAGGGACCATCCTTGTGATCCCTACGATAGCCACCCAGGGAGACAGCCAAGTAGCCACATTCCCAGAATGTCCTTGAACGAGAAACTTGCCCTGGGCAGAACTCCTTGTAGTTCCCATGGGAATAGGCAGGTAGGCAGGAAAGGTGAGAGCACAGCCCCCCTCCCAGCTGTCTGGGTGGGGCGGGGCAACAGCGGGTGTCCCTCCATGGGGTCTCTGAGGTGGGCACCTGCCGGCTGCCTTCTAGCTCATTCCAATAGCTCTGGCAGCTGCTTTGGGAGCTAAAATTATAGAAGCCTGATGTCACCCAGGCAGGAGGGCAGGGCCGGGGCTGCGCAGCAGGAAGGACACTCAGGCCGGGCTGTGCCAGCCAAGCGGGCCATTCCAGAGAGGGCACATTCGGTGTCCTGCCCAGAACAAGAAAGTGAGAGGCTGAGAGAACAAACCAGGGGGAAAACGAGACCATGGGTGGCGTCCCCAGGGGACTCAGGAGCCCAGGAGGAGAATGAGAGGCTGCACTTCCACCTCGGCCAGGCCCCTGGCTGCCCTGGTCCCCGGAGGGCCAGGCCAGTGAGCCGGCCGTGAGGATGTGGACGTTCGTCACGCAGCTCCTAGTCAGCCTGGTGCTGCTGGGCTTCTTCCTGGTCAGCTGTCAGAACGTGATGCACATCGTCAGGGGCTCCCTGCGCTTTGTGCTGAAGCAGCTGCACCAGGAGCTGGACAAGGAGCTGGGGGTGGGTGAGGGCCTGAGCGCCGACGAGGAGACCATCACCAGCAGGGTGGTCAGGCGGCGGGTCTTCCTGAAGGTGACGCAGCGCTGAGGGGACACCACCTTGCACGTGCCAGGGAAGTGCTGGGAGGTGGGGGCTGGGAGGCCCCTGGGCATCGGGTCCTGTCCGGGAGCCAGAGCCATGCGGTGCCCACTTGGTGTGGCTCTGCCGTCATCCTGCTGCTACCACCCTCCAGCTTTGGGATTATGGGCAGGCCACTCTCCAGGTGACGCTGTCTGTGGAAGGGCTTTCTGAGCTGGGCAATGCCTTAAAAATATAAAACACCCATGCCTCCCTTTGCCTCTCGGGGCCTCCTGTCAAACTTGTGGTGGGGCCCCCATTTTGCTGTCCCTAGGTGATCTCCTGAGGTTCCGGCACACTAAGCCCTGGGGAGCTCTGGGCCATCCATCTTCATAGGCCCCAGGGCCCTGGGGCACTGCTCACATTCCAGGAGGCGCTGGCTTGCCACTGCTCCGAGGGGGGCTGGAGCTTCTGTGAGGGGCTGGAGCTCCTGTGAGGGGCTGGAGCTCCTGTGCGGGGGCTGGAGCTCCTGTGAGGGGGCTGGAGCTCCTGTGAGGGCCTGGAGCTCCTGAGATGGGCTGCAGCTCCTGTGAGGGGCTTCCTGGCACAAGGCCATTGAGGCAGCTGCTGTTCCATCTCCTCCTCCTCCAGTCTCTCCTCCCCGTGCTCACTTCCCCATGGTGAGAGCACTCCCTTTCTCTAATTCCAGGAGAATGAGCTTCAGAATATTCCAGGGGAGCAGGTGACAGAGGAACAGTTCACAGATGAGCAGGGCAACATCGTCACTAAGAAGGTGGGTGAGAGGGTCCCCCTGAGCTGGTGGGGGGCAGGTGGACCAGCAGTGAAAAACGGCTTCTAGCTGACACCCCAAACATGGGGTAAGGCAGCTGGACCACCGCCTTCACTACTCAGCATGGACAGCTCAGGGGTTTTTGATCATGGCTGTCCCGACATGGTGTCCTCGGGGCCCTTTGTCTGAGTCACTTTGAATAGGTCCTACCACTATGATGGTTCCAACCGACCAGAAACCCCTTGAATATAAAGGATGTGGGCATTCACTGAGATAATGATTCAAGTGCCCGGCACTGAGCTAGCCATGGGCAGAGGGCAAGGACGACCTGGAACAGGCAAGGGTACCACCCACCCCACGCAGGCAAGCCCCCGTGTCTTTCCCTCCTCCCACACTGTGAGCTGCAGGCAGGGACCGTGGCTTGCTCACGTTTTCCTCTCCTATGTGCATGAGTGCAAAGGGAAGGGTTGTTTGAATATTTGGCTGAGATTTGTAATCCCGACACTCTGGGAGGCCACCCAGGAAGATCACTTGAGCTCAGGAGTTTGAGACCAGCCTGAGCAAGAGCAAGAACCCATCTCTACTAAAAATAGAAAAATTAGCCAGGCTTCGTGGAGGACACCTGTAGTCCCAGCTACTCAGGAAGCTGAGGCAAGAGAATCACTTGAGCCCAAGTTTGAGGTTGCTGTGAGCTGTGACAGCACAGCACTCTAGCTAGGGAGACAGAGTGAGACTGAGTCTCAAAAAGTCTTCATTTTGGAGGGCAGTGGCCAAGTTCAGCAGCCATGGGTCTTTCTGAGTGTTTAGATGAGTACTAAATAAGAGAATGGGTGAGCTCGGCACCCGTGGCTCAAGCAGCTAAGGCGCCAGCCACATACACCTGAGCTGGCGGGTTCGAACCAGGCCGGGCTCACCAAACAATGATGGCTGCAACCCAAAAGTAGCCAGGTGTTGTGGCAGGTGTCTGTAGTCCTAGCTACTTGAAAGGCAGAGGCAGGAGAATCGCTTGAGCCCAGGAGTTGGAGGTTGCTGTGAGCTGTGATGCCACAGCTCTCTATCCAGGGTGACAGCTTGAGGCTCTGTCTCAAAAAAAAAAAAAAAAAAAAAGAATGGGTGAACTGGACCAAGTTACCCTAGATGGAATGAAGTGCCCTCTGCCCAGGCTCCTAGGAGAATAGACCAAGAGGCAGAGGCCATGCTGAGGACCCCAGATGGAGGTCACACTCAGGTCATCAATGAGATTCCAGCCCCTCTAGGGTCTTGCCGCAAGGCACCAGAGCAAAGGTCAGGCCCTCTCTGTGACCTCTTAAGAGAGGGTCATTCCTGGGTCTTGCTCTCCTCGAGTTCTTATGATGGTGTGACCAGCCTGCCCCTGCCCGCTCTCTTCCAGATCATTCGCAAGGTTGTCCGGCAGATAGAGCCGTCCGGTGCTGGTGATGGCCTAGAGCATGAGGAGGTGATTGTGCAGGGCCCCCCAGAGAACCCCAGAGAGCTGGAGGCCGATGTTGATTACTTTATGAAACATGACAAGGTACTGAGGAGCCTCGCTCCCCTGCGGCCCCAGTGCCTCCACTGCTGCTGGCTCTGCCCAGCTGCCCTCAGGGCTCCATCTGCCTGGCACCCCCACTCACCTCCCTTCCTCCCCAGTGGACAGCATTCCCACCACCCCTCGTGTGGTCCTCTTGGTCTGTCCCTACGTGAGCTGTGATTCTGTCTGTCTGCCTCTGTGACCGGTCTTGCGTCTGTCTCTGCTGCTATCTCCAGGTGGAGCTGAGAGGGGGCAGTCTGCAGCCGAACCTGATAGAGGGCAGGAAGGGGGCTCAGATAGTGAAGCGGGCCAGCCTAAAAAGGGGGAAGCAGTGACCCACGCCTCTCTCCTGGGAATAGCCTCTCGGGAGGTAACGTGGCCCTTCTCATACCTTTTGCATGGCCTGGTCCCTGGGGGAGAAGCCCTCACTGTCTTGGCTGGCTCCTCCCACCTGCCCCCTGCATGCTGTAGGATGGATGGCCTGTTATGTGGTCCTAAGACTTAGATTCTCCCTTCCCAACCTACTGACTGCATCTGAGCTCTGACCTCCTCGTCAAGAACATAGTCACTAACCTCTGCTGCTCAGGGAGAGCAAAATGTTGGAAAAAATTTTTGAAAAAAATGTTTTCTGATAAGCCAGTGCACTCTGTAAATCCATGCGGTAATGTTATCCCAGAACCCAAGCAGTGGCAACCTAGAGGCAGTAGGACAGTGCCCTGGAGAGGATGGCGGAGTCTGTCTGGTGGGAGTATGTTCCCACTAAGTGCCCAGAGAGCCGAGACTGAGGGCTGGGCCAGAGCGCAATGGGTCTCCAGGTCTGAGAGCCAGCCCAGCCCACACCTAGATTCTCCCTCCTTAGGGAGGGACTGAGGGGTGGATGGCATTCTCTCAGCAAGTGGGGAGGACCATCAGGGCTGGGCCATGGTCACAGTGCATGCTGTGTGTGAGCATGGGGCCCTGTGGCCAGGAGCAAGGGCGTGCCGTGCCTCAAGGGAGGGTCTCCACAGGCCTGTGTGGTGCTGGTGCTAGAGGCCTTCGGCGGCCAGCTCTGATCCTGTCCTCCCTGAGGGATCCTGTACTGAGCTGCCCCGAGGCCCTCCATTGCGCCCAGCTCGGGGCAGCTCAGTACAGGGTGCATCGGGGTGGGAGTGAGCAGGGAGCACCGCCTAGGCTGTCCCGGGGCCAGGCAGCGAGTCAGCACTGGCTTTCTGCATTCAGCAAAAAGCAGGGCCGCTGCCTCCCGAGCCCCCAAAGTGCTGACTCTGGCCTTCCTGATATATCTCAGCACTTGGGCAAAAAGAGGACTGGCGGATTCAGTTACAGGATAAAATTAGACCTGACTCCTCAGCAACTTAAGGAGGTCACAGTGTTAACCCTGGAGCTGCCAAGGGGTCCCAATAGGCTCCTGGTTTAGAAGACAGTGATTGGCTACAGTTGGGTCTTGGAAATAATCCAAAGGTGCAAATAATTTTTTAAATCAGAGAGGGAAAGGAAAGGAGTGCTATTCTGCCTCATCTTCTACGGCAGCGGCTGCAGCGTTTCTTACAAGTGTGTTTAGCTCTGGTTCTGCGGATGATGTTCCAGAATGGGAGAGAGGCACCCTGGAAGCCAGGTAGTGAGGGAAGGAGGGAACCTGGAATTTTTTTTTTTTTTAATTTGCTGCAGATAATCTGCGAAGTGCCTGAAGCCCCCACAGGTGATGAGGGCCCAGATCGCAGTGCTGGGCCCTCTGCCACAAAAGGCAGGAGGAAGTGTGTGGTTGGCAGGGAGTGACAAGGGGCAAACATAAAGCACTCGACCTCTCGGCCAGAACAAGGGCTGCAGAGAAGACAGGTGAGGGGCTGAAGGCTCCCTGGGCTGTAATATTTAGTTAATATTTACCCCACCCCCTCTAAAACATGTACAATTGATCTTTGTTGCTCAAATTTATTTGTCGCCCCAAAGCCTACAATCATCAGGCCTTTACCATCATTCACGAGCAGGCAGAATTTTGAGTGGCATACCCCCAGCTGAGGTTGAATGAGGTATGGCATTCTGCCTTCTTGCTGCAGCTCTGAGACTATAAATAAGCGTCCCGTC
The DNA here is from genome assembly GCA_963574355.1 of Loris lydekkerianus. Lineage (NCBI taxonomy): Eukaryota > Metazoa > Chordata > Mammalia > Primates > Lorisidae > Loris > Loris lydekkerianus. Next base: position 19,281 of record CAUYPK010020206.1, on the reverse strand, counting down.
GTCCTTCTTGGTGTCTGTTTAGGGCCACACTTTTTGCATTGTGTTTTTAGTTGGCGTTTTTTTTTTTTGTTGGCTGGTTAAAATGCCTCCTGAGGGTGGGGCTGGAATGCTGTTTGCTCTTAAGGGGAGAGGGCTGTGCTGTCCCCCTGGGAGGGAGGACTCCTGTTAGGTGAGCTCTGCTCAGAGACAAGGCATGCGGTGGCGGAGAGGTCGCCATTAATGAATCAACCACATATATTAAGTAAGTGTCTTTAAGCAGAAATGCACATAGAGCAAAGTTACCTGTTCATCGGTTGATAAAAATGTTGTGACCAGAGGCTCAAAGGAACCTGACCTCACAATGCCTATAGGAGCAGCTGTTCTGTATTTGCTGATTCAGCGTTCGCAGCAATTTTATAAGAACATAACTACCTCAGATAATGAGAATCGCTGTGCTTGTTTCAGAGAGGGACAGCTGAAGCCAGGCAGTCTAGATTCGAGGCCCGCCTCCTCTTTCTAGGTGGGGTGACCTTCCACCCATCGTTAGCTGCCCTTAGCTTCCGTCTCCTCCACGGAGGATGGAAATAGTCCCTGCTGTATGTGCTAGACTCCAATAAAGTACAAGCATGATGACAGGGCAGAGTAAACAGGGAGGCATGTGCCCTGGCGCTCGGTGGTCTGCTCGTGATGCAGGTTCCTTGTCCACAAAAGAGCAGTCCCGCCCCTACCTTTTTTCCAAGGCGGTGGTGGCCCACAGCATTTCCCAAAGGACTGTCCACTTCCCTGCATCACAGCTTTGTCCTTGTTAAATTGCATTGCTGGTCCCTGCCCCAGACCTATAGAGTCAAAATTCTGGGATTCAGGATTCTGTAGCAAACTCCTCAACTGATTTTTATATAGTCAGAAGATAGAGTTATTATGACTCACTATGCTCTCCTTCCCAGACCTTCTCGAGGTGATGTGGCTCAGCTATAGACTTTATATCTAAAAGGTAAACTAAAAAGAATGAGGGATTTAGTTTGTTTAACGATGTGGAACACCCCCCAAAGGGCAGGACTTAGTGGACAGAGCTGCCCATTCTGAGACCGTCAGTGTTGGGAAGGGCTTTGCATCTGTGGCCTGGCAGGGGCACTGGCGTTTAAGGTGCTGTTCAGTGGAGGCACACTTGGCAGACAATGCAGGTGGTGCCCAGGCATTTAGGTACATGTCTGAGGGAGTCAGTGCTGCTAGGGACAGTGTGCGGGAGGCGGCTGGGAGGGCTGGAGCAGGCGCCTCTGCGGCCTTGTGCATCACCAGGAGTCCGGACAGGGCTCTGTTCTTGGCACTCCTCTGTGTCCGTCCAGTTCTGCCTTCTGAGATGTTCTGGAAAGCTACAGAAAAGCCCCCCCTTCCCCCCGTTTTTGTTTTGTTTTCCTTTTTAAGAAGATGCTTTCCATTCAGACACTGTGACTGAAGACTTGGGTTCACTCTGATGATGGACTATTTTAATCATTTTCAAGATTAACCCATCACGTCCATGGGAGGAGGTGGGGCGGCAGGTGCTGGGTCCACTCTCTCTGCCCAGCCCTCCACACGCATCAGAGCTGGCTGGGGGCAGGACAGAGCCATGAGCACTGGCACAGGTGGGAACAGGTTTAGCAGCATAGGCAGAGGGACTGAGGAAGGGAATCCTGCCAGCACAGCCACCAAAAGTTGAAGGGGCTTGTTTGAAAGCATTTTAAAGGGTGAGCCCTTTCTCAGAGGGGACCCAGGGAAGAACCACCGCGAAGATCAAAAGTCCCAGTGGAGCCTGCTTGCCCTGACGCTGGGCCTCTGTGTCTCAGCTCACCCAGATGTGACATGAGCTGTCACTCCAGCCTGACTGCTCAGGGAGGAACTTGCTCCTGCACGTGGTGCCTGGGCAGCAAAGTACTTGGGAGGCCTTGGCCTGTCTTTCCTAGGCCCAAGAACCATGCACGGCCTCTTATTCGAGGAAGGCTTAGCGCAGGGCTGGAAACTACAGGGAATATCTCAAGGCTGCTCCCACACCCCATACCAGGAGTATTTATGATCCAGCCAAGGAAGTGTGTAGGTGCAGAGAAGGGCAGACACAGGGACAGTAGCATTTCCAGAGAGCCAGGCATTGTTCCCGTTCTCAGAATGGGTCCTGCCACATGCACTTCCTGTGCCTATTGGTTCTTTTAAACATCACTTCCAGCAATGAGGCAGGTGCAATTATTGCCCTTACTTTACACCAGAGGAAGCGGAGTCACAGAGCAGGTAAGGTCCTTGGCTAGGGTCAGGTGGCCCAGGATTTGAGCTCCAGCAATTTGGCTGCAGAGCTCATGCCCTCACCCCTGGACTCTGTGATCTCTCTAAACAAAAGGCAGTGGCAGGAAAGCCAGCTCCCAGAGTGGAGCAGCGGTGCCCCCGAGGGCAGGTGGAGCTCACGGAGGAGAGTGGAAGGTGGCCTGGACAGGGAGCGGGCGAAGTGTGTGCAGAGGCGTGGAGGAGACGGCAGTCCGCATGGAAGCCTCCCCTCCTCAGGGAACGGCTCTGCCAAGCCAGGCAGCAGCAGTAGTCCTGGTCTCCCAGCCACACAGCAGCCCCTGGCAAGGAACCCAGTGCCACCCTCCAGTCCCTGGAGAACCACTGGAGAGTCCTGTTCTCCTGGGTCCCCTCTGGCAACCCTCCCCACCCCTGTCCCCTGCAAGGGGGCTTCGTCTGTGGGATGGCTCTGCCTCCCAACAAGCTCCTGCCCCTCCTGTCACTCTGCACCCCAGGAGGCCATCAGCCCCTGCTTGCTGAAGCATCCCCCTGTCCCCATCAGTCTCAAGGCCCCTACAGACAGAACTTGAGGGGCTTGTCTTGAAAACATGGAGTTTCCAGCCCAGCTTGGAGGCTGAGGTGCCGTGAGGCAGGAGAGCTGTCTCTCGGTGGCTCTGAGCTGCAGAACGTGGGCGTGGTTCCTCGGGCACAGCTGTCTAGGGAGGACATAGCTGCTTGTCCGCACCTCTCTGCTACAGCAGAGGCAGTCCATCCAAGGGGAATGGGGAGAGGAGCCAGAGGCGCCTGATAGGAAGAGCTGGCATCAGAACTGTGGGGCTCTGTCACCCCCGGAGGCCATGAGCTCCACCCTGGGGCCCAGTGGTGGCACATGGCAGACATCACTGCACGTGGGGGGGGACCAGACGGAGAGAGTGAAGGACGCTGCTGCCTCAGCACATCCCTTTCTTGGCACAGGCCTCAGCTCATGGAAATAGCTTCCTCCTCAGTACAAGGATGTACAACTAGGGGCTTCTGCCCAGTGGCCATGTGGACAGGGGAGGGTGTGGAGCACACTGCTCCCCTGACCTACTCAGGAAGGTTCCCCAGGGAGCTCACCCACTAGGCTAGACGCTCCTGGGGGCCTGCGCAGCTCTGAGAGGCCTCCTCTGGGCTGGGAAGCAGGGGAAGGAAGGCTGGCATCCGGGAAGGCGTGGCCCTGCTTGGGGAGACGGCTTTTCCTGAGTCAGACCTGGCCTTAGCAGCTGATGCAAAACCGTATGGGGTTTTTGCTGGGGGGGAGTTGCATCTTTACCTTCTAAGTGACCCTTTCTATCTTTGTGTCCCTCAGGACCACACCTCGACACCCAACCCCTGAACTCCACACACTCTGCCATGGACACTGAGGAGAGCTGGACCCAAGGGTGATGGCAGCGGGACGCCTGCTCCTCTAGGCTGCGGCATGATCTCTGTAAGGGACGTCCTCCCGTCCCCCGTCCGCATGAGCGGCTGACTGTACACGCATGACCTACAGCCTTCCATCCCGCCTCTAGCAACAACACGGGCTTTCTGTCGGGAACCAGGACAGAAGCAGCACGGAGGGCAGAGACAGGGGGAGAGGACGGCGCTCGAGGGGCGCGGGGATGCAGAAGTGAATAATAAGGGCTTTTTTATGGCTGGGGATGGTTTTGGGGTTTGTTTTGTTCTTAAATCGTTTTAATTTTGACTTCGTACAGGGTACTGTTTTTTCAACCTCATCTGTCAGAAACCCATGTAGGCTTCCTGGAAAGAAAAACAAAATGAAAACTAAACATGAAATCAGTTCGGAGGTGTCCGCACCTTCATCGCCTGCCCGCATCCACCAGCCTCCCCCTCCCACACGGTCATTCTGTTTATGACAGTCCCTCCACTACCTGGTGGATGCTTTTCCCAGAACGCCCTATATGACATTCAGGACACACACACCCATGCAGACCCTCTCCCCTCTGCTCAGTATACACACAGATTTTACTGTGACACCCGAAGCTGTATAGTATCTTTGTGTGGATAAACTAGAATTTTTTTTTTTATGTTGTCTCTCTCTACCAATTTTAGTATTAATCATCTTCCAATGGAAAATCATTACCTTCAGAGTGCATTTGGGGTTCCTTGTGTTAGGGGCGCAGGAATGTGAGGCAAGGACCCCCAGACTTGCTTTAGGGCTAGAGGGAGCGAGTGGGACGCCTGGAAGGGTCCTCTCTCTCTCAGGCAGCACAGGCAGCAGCGTCTCAGGATTGCACCAGCATGTTCACTAGAAATGAGGTTTTCTATACCTTCAAGCACTATATCATAGTCCGTGTTCAAAGTGTAAACTGTACAGTAATCAGCCTTGTGTATATGAAAACAATAACTACTATGCAAACCAGTAGAACACTTTAGCAGTATGTACCAAGCACTGAGAGCCCGGCTCCTGAGGACCTCTCCAGGCTGCAGGAGCGGGAGCTCCGCCTGTCTCAGTGAAAGAGGAAAGGAGCAGGGCCAGGGAGTGCACCTGCCAGCTCCTAGAAGTCAGGGCCACCCCAGAGTCTCCCAGAGCGAACTTGGTGCTCTAAGTCCAGGCAGCCCGCAGGCTGGGGGGCCTGGGCGCAGGCACAAGGCTCCAGGCTGGACAGCCTCCCTGCCTGTGCTGTGATCAAGCCCCCTGTTGCTTGGAGAGGCGAGCAAGGGGACCATCCTGACTGAGCACCTGGTGGGAGCAGAGCTGAGGAGGACACCTGCTGACCACCCAGAGACCCTCCTAGGCCAGGCTCTGGGTCCAGGCAGGAAGGAAACAGCTGGCCGCACTTCGCCTCGGTGCCATCAGGAAAGAGCCTTACAGTTCCAATAGCGCCTCCTTCGGGGAGGCCCAATCAGCACAATCGTCCCGCTGGGCGCCTCTGGGGCCCGGAGAGAGGCAGGCGGGCAGCTCTTCCGGCTCCCGGAGGAGCCATCGGGGTGGATGGCTGCCACCTTCGGCCCCGCCGCTCTTTGGAGGTGTTCTCCGGACACATTCAAACCTTCCGAGTAGCACAGAAGCCCCCTCCCTGCCTGAGGCCAGACATTCTGCCCTGGGGCCATCCCTGACCTGCGGGTGGGGAGGGCTGACTCTGCCTTCCCTGCGGGGTGCAGGGGACAGCAAGTCCTCACTCGGGCCTCGGTGGCCCCTCTGCCTCCTCATGTCCTCTGGAGCAGAGGGGACACAGCGTTCCCCACCCCCCGAAGGGAGCAGAGGCGCCCCGCCCCAGACACCCGGGGTGACATCCGCCCTGCCCGCTGGCTCTGGAGCACAGTGAGAAGGGCGCATGTGGTGGCACCGAGGTGGTGATGGCCCTGGGAGACGGGCGCAGGGCTAGCCTCCCCCGCTGCACCCCGCACCTCCGGCTCAGGGCAGCCCAACCCAGTGGCCCCTCTTAGCGCCGTGGCTCCAGGCTAAGCTTTGGCACCTCCGCCCCGCCTGGCATGGCTGCACGCCCGGCTGCTATTAGGAGCTGTTAGGGGAGGAGTGGGGGTCTCCACACGATGCCTAGAGAATGCTGCAGTCTGCACATTAGACGCTTTTTAGAAGTTTTGAAATTACCTTGATTTTTTAATTGTTATGAAAATGAACCTTTTCTTGACTCTCTCCCACATGCTCCGTTACTGGGAGAAAATCCTCCTCCCCACTCTGATGTATAGACCATTGTCCCTACACCAGCTGAACCAGTGTCAAAATTAATAAAGAAACTGACTCATGGCACAGGACTCCATCTCTCCTTTCCACTGGTCTTGGGAGCCTGTGGTGCTGGGGCAGGGGCAAAGCCTGGGTTGGGGTGTGGGGTCTGTGGGTGGGAAGGTCAGCAGAGCACCAGGGTGGGGGGCAAGCGAGGCCCCTCCTCCTGGAAACTTGGACGCTCCTTAATTAGGCCACCCCTGCTGGGAGACCCCCTGAGAGCTGGCAGAGCAAGTTCCTGTCCCAGCTAATGGCTACCATAAGACGGGGGGGCAAGTTGGGGGTCGGGGAAGTAGCACGCAGTGAGGCCCCCCAGCACTCCCTGTGAAGGTATCTAGGCCCTATGTTCAATGTCATTCAAAGTTAAAGAACTCGCTGTTGCTATAGAGAGAAAATAGTCCTTTTCCTAGCATTTCTTGCAAGGCTGTTTACCAAGCTAGCCTCAGTTTCCTTGTCTGTGAAATGGGGGGATAGATTTGGTAATTGCAAAAGTTGCTTCAGTTTGTCCCCCTGGGGTTCCCAGATACCAACACCTTTGTCAGACATGGCATCAGTTAAGAATGAAATTGCTGGTCTCACCTTCCCTGTCTTTAAAATCTCAATCATGAAGGGGACCAAGTCATAGTCCCAAGGTCCCCAAAGAACTCCTCCCCCCAGTTTCTATCCCAATGCACACCTCTCCCACACTCAGCAAGGCCACTCAGGCTAGTGGGCTTGAGGGCTGCTGAGTCACCCAGGGGACTTTTTAAAACACAGTTTCAGAGTCACAGTTGCCTGGGTATGGTCTGGTGGCCACACTGGGGATCAGAATTAAGTCCCCGGATGGTTGTGATGCATAGCCTGGTAGCAAAGTCAACTCAGATGGGTAAGAAGTTTTTTTTCTTATCTTGTTTTTAACCCAAACGTATAAAAAGTCACCTCCACAGCCTTTGTGGAGGCCCCCCTTGCATTAAAATAAATCATCCCTGCTCCCCAAGGCACATGAAAAGCACCTCCCTGAGCCCTTGGCCCTCGAGGGAAACCAGTTGAACCCTGGAACCAAGGAGAAGGCCAGACGGTGGAGCCTCTGCCTCCCCCTGCCAAAGCACAGATGGTGGTGGAGACAGCTCAGAGAGTGAGCCCTGCAGAGCCCCTGGCCTGGGCAGGAAGGGCTTTGGGACCACCAGGCAGGAGGTGGAGAGGAGGGTGTAGAAGTCGTCTGCCTGACAGTCACTATTTTTCCACCATTTTGCATGTTCAGACCAGCAACATGATAATTTCCATTTTTAGAGAAAAACTTCAGGAAAGAAGTTGCCTAATATAAAAATAACCCAAGTACCTGAAAATTGGGCCCTGAGTCCTCTGTACCTCGGTTTCACTGTTTGTAAAATTACAGATTGCCCCACTAGAACTTTGTACATTATAAAAATTTATTAGCGGGAAAAGGAGCATATGGGTGCTCTGCCATTCAATCCAGTCCCACGCCTCAAATATTAACTAAGTATCAACCAAGTACCCAGCACAGGGCAGTCTTCTGCCAGCTCTCAAACCCAGGCGCCAAGCCCGATAGAACACAGCCACTGCTCCAGCAAGACAGACAACAAATGTGGAAGAGATTCCAGGGAGCTCAAGGTAGGCAGGCCGGAGGTGGAGGAGAGCACAGGCACCCGGGGCTGGGCAGAAAGACACACACCCTACCACCATCAGGCCCTGGCCAGCAGCCTCCCCACTTGATCCCTTGAGCCAGCCCCCGAAAGCAGGCACTGCCCAGCTCCCACTTACCCATCCCAGCAGCCCTGGGGAGCAGGCAACGGGCGTGTACACACCAACGGGCAGTAGCAGGTCAACAGGGACCTCTGAGCCCAGACTCCCAGCCTCCTTTCTGCAGGGAGCAGTTGTAGAAACCTTCAGAGACCCCCAGACACTCACCTTTTCCTAGAAGCTGGACTTGGACTTGGGGGAAGCAGGTGGATTCTCTGGCAGTAAACAGAGCTTCTGGAGCTGATTCTCTCTCTCTCTCTCTCTCTCTCTCTCTCACACACACACACACACCCCCATACACACACACACAGAGACTGATTTTACAGTCAATCTTTCAAAGTGCAATTTGTCTAGGAAAAGCCAATGTGAGCCCGTATGGGCTCTGACCAATGGCAGCTCAGCTTCCGCGTCTCAGCCAGTCTTGGGTCTGTATTCTAATGGACCCTATCTTTATCAGGGAAATGTGCCTTCTCTGAACTTAAAACTTCTCATGGAGGGTCTCAGAGGCAGAAAGAGGGTCTGAGCTGAGCGTGGGGAGCCACCCTCGCCAGGCCAAGGCCGGGTGCGGGTAGGAGCCCTGGGGCGGTTCCCACCTGCCAGGAGCACCTGACTTCCGAGCAGCTGACCTGTGGGTCCCTGGGCCTGGTGGCAGGCATTCCTGATCCTGCCATCGTGCCATGAGATTCTGGGCCAGGACGTGGGGTCTCAGGAGTTAGGGGTCTGGACCGGAGCCTCTCACCTCCCCTCACCCTGAGCCGGGGATCATGGAGTCCAACCTGCAGGGGTCCTTCCTGCTGAACAGCACACCACTGGCTCAGTTCTCAGAGATGAAGGCCCCCGTGTGCCAGTACTCCGTGCAGAACTCCTTCTACAAGCTCAGCCCCCCAGGGCTGGGCCCCCAGCTGGCTGCCGGGACCCCCCATGGGATCACGGACATCCTGAGCAGGCCGGTGGCCACACCAAACAGTAGCATCCTGTCCAGCTACCCCCACGTGGCAGGCTTCAGTGGACTCGGCTCCCAAGGGGTCTACTATGGCCCGCAGGTGGGGAATTTTTCCAAGGCTGGGAACGAGTACCCAACCCGGACCCGGAACTGCTGGGCGGACACAGGCCCGGACTGGCGCAGTGGGAGGCAGTGCAGCAACAGTGAGTACCGGGCAGCCTCCACCACCACACCCGCACCCAGGCCGGGAATAGGGGGCTGGGAGCAGGGGTCAGGAGGGGACCCTGGAGCCCTCCCATCTACCACCATCAGGCAACCCCATTCAGGCGCCTGGACTGTGTCCTCAGCTTGGCACAGGATGGAATCCCCCCCTCTCCCAATTCCTCCCCAGCTCTGCTTGGATGAAGGGGCCACCTCAGTGGCCCTCCTAGGACACCTGGGAGAAGTTCCAGGCCAGAGAAGGCCCCACAGCCCACACCAGCCCTGTGCAGGGTCTGGCTGGCAACTGACCTCACTTCCGTCCACGCCACCGCTCCTCCGCCCAAAGCAGACAAACGTTATCCCCCAGGGAGGGAAATGTACCAGGGTCACCTTCCCAATAGAGCCCTGGCACCATTGGGTGGAGCAGAACACACCTGGACCCCATCTAAGTCCTGCCTGCCAGAGGGGGGCAGTGGCTCCTACCTCATTGGGGCCACAGCAGCAGCCCCAACTGCCCAGCCTCTGGGAGCAGCTGCTGAGCTGGGCTGAACCTGGCCCTGGCTGCAGGACGGACTCAGCCCACCCATCCTTAAGGCAGGTTTTCAGGGAACTGGTATAGGGTGGGCCCATGGTGCCAGCCAGAGACTAGAGGGGTAGAAGGACGTTCACAGGTAGGTGAGGTTCACCTGGAAGGCGGGAGGTGATAATGGTGTCAGGAGCCCTCCTATGTCACCAGGTCCTGTCCAGAACAGGTGGGAGCAGGGGTGGAGGGAGCCTCCACTTCTGTCTGATCTCTGGGCTCCCCATTGGAAGAAGGGGTTGGGACCAGCCAAGGAAACCGCAGAGCACACCTGCCCCGCCATCCACTACACTACCCAGGTTGTCACACTGACAGCCCATCCTCTCTTAACCAGAAATCAGGGGAGGTCCAGGGGCAAGGACCTCCTTTCTTAGAACCTGTGGCCTGGTTTTGGGGTGTGTAAGCCTAGCTGGCTCTCTCTTACCTCCATCTCCCCCTTCCACAATCCCTCTCTGCACCCTCTTACTCTTCAATCAGTCACCAGAAAACATCTAAGAAAGTCAGCTGCTGAATTAAGGCAAAAGGAGGAAGAGGCTGGTCTCTCTTCCTCTCTCTGTGCCTCAGTTTCCAAACCTGTCACCTGAGCTCTCAGATTGCACCACACACGCTTGCCTGCAGCTCCTGCCTGAGCAGGCTGCCCTGGCCAGGCTGAGGCCTCCAGACTCTGTGCCCAGAATCCAGTGTGGGTATAAAGGCACACTTCTTGGCCTGGTGACATGGGGAAGTGGCAACTTGGGACTTGAGGCTTGCCCCTCCCTGGTTTTCTGGAGATCTAGGAGGGTGGGGTCTAGGAGCAAAGATGCGGGCCTAGGTACCCTGATTACAGATGGAATGAGACCCAGAGAGAGATCCCCAGGACAGTGAGGAAACTCCTATAGCCCTTCAGGATCAGGGAATAGTGAGATCTCCAGACAGCCAGCCAGGGTACCCTGAGTGTCTACATCTCACAGCAGATGCCACCCCAGAGGTGCCACAGGTGGAAGTCACTGTTGTCTTAATGGCAGGAATCCAGCTCGGAAGGTATCACAATCCCCAGACCTTAGTGGCTTCTCCGCAGAAGGAGAGGCCAGGTCAGGCTGGCATCTTGCAGGCAGGGCACTGAGCCTGGGCTCCCTCCTGCTAACCCACAAGTCCTTCCTCCTGCCAGCCCCAGACCCCCTGAGTGATAGCGTCCACAAGAAGAAGCACACGCGACCTACCTTCACAGGACACCAGATCTTTGCCCTGGAGAAAACCTTTGAGCAGACCAAGTACTTGGCCGGCCCTGAGAGGGCGCGGCTGGCATACTCCCTGGGCATGACGGAATCGCAGGTCAAGGTGAGTCTGTGCAGGAGAAGGCGTCTGCCTTGCAGGGAGGAGTCTGCCAGGCTGTCCCAGCAACCCCCGGCTCCTCAGAGGGAGGCTCTCCCGGCTGCCCACCTAATCCTAGAGTCCATCGTAATTAGCCACAGCAAAAAGCAAGGCTGATCATCCACTGAGCCTGGTCCTGAGGGCCTCACTTCACCCTCAGCAGCCTGAGGGTAGGTGTTATTGCTCACTTGTACAGATGAAGGTACAGGTGGTGGGGGCAGAGTTGGGACTCCATACCAGATGGATGGGATGCCAACCCCCACACCCCACATGACACTGACTCGGCAGGAAATACCAAGGGCTGACAGCAGCTTCTGGGCAAGATTACGTTGGGATTCAGGCTTGATCCAACAGCCAGCAAAAGGGGCAGGGTTGGGTTCTCCAGTCATTAAAATGAAAGCAGCAGCACCCCATCCTGCTCAAGAGGGCCAGACAGGCACTATAGCCTATAGGGTCAGGGAGGGAGGACTCCCAACCTGGTGGCCACAGCACAGGAGCCACCTAAAATGGTACGGGAACCTGCCTCTTCTTTCTCAGATCCCCAGGGCCACGTGTCCCACTCTGACAGGAGCTGTCTGCTAAGGGACTCTGGGTGGGGGCCCAAAAGCTGTGGAAAGTTCTAGGCTCCACAAATGGCCTGCCTGTGCCCAGCACAGAGGCAGCTTTGAGGAGGTGCTGGGGGCCATGGCACTGCCTCCGGTTCCTCACCAGCTACAGATTGGGGGCTGGGCAGGGGACATGGTGTGTTCCACCCTCTTCAACTGTCCCAAGGATGCACCTTGCTGTTTTCTAACTGGGAACACTATCTGTGAAGTTCAGTGAGGCTGGTAAGCGCCTCCTGCTGCTTCCTGCCTACACCAGGTGCGCCAGGTTGGAGGGGGATGAGAGGGCCACGCTGGGGCGGAAAGGACTGCTGCACTCAGGTGTTTTTCATTTCATTTTATTGCCTCCCCCCAAAAAGGAATGTGAGGCTGATACAGTCCACGGTGTGCCCAGCCAGTTAGATGCTGTGTGCACAAACTCTAGCGTCCCTGCTCTGCCTCTGTGTGGGGTCACCCCTCCAGAGGCCCCGTGCCTGCTGTGAGTGTGCACATGTGTGCAGCACTGCGTGGACGTGTATGCATGCGTGTGACCCTCCATTTCTCCCACCCCAGGTGTGGTTCCAGAACAGGAGGACCAAGTGGCGGAAGAAGAGTGCCCTGGAGCCGTCCTCCTCCACGCCTCGGGCCCAGGGCGCCGCGGGGGCAGGCGGGGACCGCACCACCTCGGAGAACGAGGATGACGAGTACAACAAGCCACTGGACCCCGACTCGGATGACGAGAAGATCCGGCTGCTGCTCCGCAAGCACCGCGCAGCCTTCTCGGTGCTCAGCCTGGGTGCGCACAGCGCGTGAGCCACCCTGCCGGGCCTGGCTGCTGCAGCCCTTCCCCGCCCTCCCCACGCTCCTGTGGGGCGAGGAGGAGCACAGGGAGGGGATGGCCAGTCTAGCTAAGGGACAGGGAGACAGCCACCTCGGGAGACCTGGAAACCCCTCTGCCACCACCACCCCGCCCTTCTGTGGGCCTTGCCCTGCAAATTCTGGTCCTGGGAATGCCGGCCATGGGGGGCACAGGTGGTGCATAGGAGACTAAAATGACTTGTCTCTGCAGCCAGGCTGTGGGCCCCAGACATGCCACTGTGACCCTGCTGTGGGGACAGGGGATCTTCCCTCAGAGAGTAGGCGTCCTGGGCCCAGGTCAGCTGCAGGCTGACAGGAGGAAGCATGTCCAGACACACTCCTCAGACCGTTGCACAGGCAAGATCCCACTTGGGAGGGCCGGAGCCAAATGTCAGCCCAGGCTGGAGGAAGTCTGCCCTGGGAGCAGAACACCCAACAGCCAGGCTAACGGCACAGCCAGAGCTGCAGACGTCCTTGGCCTCCTAGCTCCTTCACCAAGGGCAGGAAGACAAGGAACCCCCAGGGGCTGGGAAAGGGGAAGGCTGCAACTGAGAGCCCCCCACCCAGGCACCGCTCAATGCTGGTGCAAGGACGGCTCCCTGCAGAGAAAGGGGTGTCCAGCCAGGGTCACCAGAACCCCCCAGCAGGGAACCCCTGGCAGAAAGGCAGAGGGATTGTCCTAGGACAGGGAGAGGGTATGGGGAGGAGCTGAGCCAGCAGCCTGTTGGAGACACAGCCCTTCCTTCCCCCCAAAGGCCCTCTGGTCTTCTCTAGAGACCAGATCTTGGTGCTGCAGCTGGGTCTACCGGAGGGCCCTGGGCATGGCTGCTGCTTTCTCACCCCGGTGATCCTGAGCGACTGGCAGGTGGGAGGGGCAAGCTGGGGAGGCAGCAGGGTTGACCATGGAGGAGGAGTGTAGCCCCCAAGGGCCCAGGCATCTGCCCATCCTCGCTAGCTGGCTTTAAGCAAAGAGTAATAATAAAAGTTTCTGAAACCTCCCCAAGACTCATGTGCTTCTGTGAGAAGGAGTGGCAGGAAGCCGGCTTTGGGGTCCTGGGAAAGCCCGCAATGGGGGGAGCCTTCCCGAGGGCAGTAGCCAGTCTCCTGGGGGTGTGGTATGCTGGGTGCCCCTGGCAGGTTGCAGGACACTGCTTCATTTGCAATGTCACTGGTACACGCCAGGCATCGTCCCAGGTGCTAAAAAACCTGAGACAAAGTTAATGGAATTTTCTAGCCTAGTGGAGGAAATTCTCTGTCGAGAATTAGCATCAAAGGAACAGACATTGGGGAGAACCAGAGGCCCTGCTAACCTCCCCCCTGCAGGAGGCCTGGATTGTGCCACCTGACCCCCAGTAAACCTACAATGAGAAGATGGAGGCTCGGAAAGTACCGAAACCAAGCCGCAGCAGTGGGGAGAGGCAGCCTCAGAGCAGATCCCAAGAGCCCCTCGTCCCCGAGTTACAAAGGGCAACCCCTCAAGCTTTTCTGTAAAATGAGAGGCTGGCATTGGAAGAACTTCACCCACCCTCCCTCCTCCAACTGTCCACACAAACTTCAGCAGGCCTGAAGCTGCATCATCCTGCCCTCTGCTGTCCCAAGACCCCTGGGGACCAGGCCAAGGGGAATGAGCAAGAACCCAGTGGGAGCCGCTCAGAAAGTGGGGCACCCACCTGTCACGGTTCCCTTCATGGGGTCACAGGACAGGGGCGCATGACAAGAAAATGTAAAGTGCTTCTAAGCTCTGCCCCTCAGTGAGGACGCCCCACACTCACGTGTCTGTCAGTCTCTCCTGGTAAAGCAGGAAGGAGAAAAAAAGGGCAGCTGGTAGGAATGCAGCACGATCTCAGTACACTTCTGGCCAAAGCAGGCAGGAGCAGGCCACAGACCCCACCAGGGCACCCTCGCTGGCATGGGTGTCCCAAGGGGCCCTACAGTGGCTGCAGCAGGAAGAACATCAGCCAGAGAGAACCCAGAACTTGGCACGGGCTCCGAAGAGAACAGGCCCTGCAGAGAGTGCATGGACAGGGCGGGTCAGGGGAAGGCTGCCCTACAACCCAGTGCCAAGCCGCGAGGCAGGTGTGGAGGAAGACGCGGTGACATAGAAAATGTGCTTGTTTACCTTTTTCTTGGGCATGTTGTATCTCATCTGCTCCACTACAGCTACAATTCTTGCATGTCTGATTCAGGTCCTTTGGGTCAGCCCACATCAAGGGGAAGGTTTCTCCTGGGAGACATTTGCTGAGCTGCACAAAACCTTCTCCAGTCTCAAAGCTCTGGCACACCCACCACTGGAACCTCTGGGTAAAAGACTCCAGCCCTTCTAGCAGTTTCCTCTAACCCCAGTCCTGCTCCCGTGGGCAGACTGCACAAAGGGGTTGGGAGGGCAGAGGCGTCGCTCCCATTCCCACCTCTGGTCTTCTCTGGAGACCAGATCTGGAGTTGGGAAAAGGGTCAAATGTGACTGATCCAGGTGCCTGAGGGTGACTGGGAACAACCCTTGCCCTCTGCAGGTGTGCACACATGTCTACGCGTCTGCACATGTCTACACGTGTGCATGTCTGTGCATTGCCAGAGAGAACACAGCCCGTCTCACTTCATCCATCATAAAGAAAAACCATAAGCTGTAGGCCCCCATTTCTAGCCCCTGTCATAGTGGGACTTCTTGTACCTTTTGAGTTAAATGAAGAACTTAGAGACATAGACAATGGAACTTCTAGAGACTCACGCTCCTCCCGGCTCTTCTCCTACCAGCTCACGGACTTTGGAGACAAGGGAAGTGAAGGGAAGGCACCCCTGAGAGCTGCAGGGTCACTGGGACATGCAGCTGGGTAGGCGCCAGCAGGTAGGCGTGGGCATTGTCACGGCACTTGCCGTGGTGGCTTCTGATGTTAGAAGGACCCAGGTCGTGTCTGTGGCAGGTGAGGGTGAGGGTGGGCAGGTGTCAGCGTCTCACCAGGTCTGGATCCAGGGCCTCCTGATTGCAACAGCGGAAAAAGAGACACAGGGGTGGGCCCCATTCTGGGGTCTCTCGTGCTCAGGGTACCCTGGCTTTGGCCCCAGAAATCAGCTAACCCGACAGCATAGTGAGGGGAATGTGGCAAGTTAGAGCTGGGCTCAAACCCTGACCGCCACCACCATCTCCATCCTCGGGCTTATTGTGTTTTGTTTTTAGAGACAAGAGTTTCACTTTGTCACCCTGGGTGGAGCACCCTGATGTCATAGCTCACAGCAACCTCCAATTTCTCTTGCCTCAGCCTCCCAAGTAGCCGGGAATATAGACGCCTGCCATAACACCAACCTAGTTTATATATATATATTTTTTGTTTGTTTGTTTATTTGTTTTAATTTAGAGAAGGAGACCTTTATTTCTTACAAAGTTACAGCCGGCAAAGTGGCTACTCTGACAGGCTGAGAAGTGTAGCCTCTGAAAAAGTCAGGCCCTTCAAGGGGGAAGAGTTATGACAGGAATTTAAGCTGAGTGGCTTGGGCAAGTACACATATTCGTAGGAAGAGCTATGAATATTCATATAGGTGGTTCTGACGCATGAATATTAAACAAATATTTTATATTTTTAGTAGAGATGAGTCTCATTTTGCTCAGGCTGGTCTCAAACTCCTGAGCTCAGGTAATCCACCTACCTCGACCTCCCAATTGGGTGAGTTATTTGACCTCTGAGCCTCAGTTTTCTCACCTGTGAAATAGGAATGATTATACAGACCTGCAGGGTGTCTCTGGTATTAGAATTAATGGGTGAGCCTGGGGTGCACAGACAGCAAACAGTCACTCTGTTATTCAAAGAGGGCATTGGAGGCTGCTGTGGTCTGAATGTTTGTGTCCCCTTCAAAAATTCTTACGTTGAAACTTAACTCCCAAGACATTAGGATAGACAGTGTTAATAGGCAACTGGGGCTCGGCACCTGTGGCTCAAGTGGCTAAGGCAGCAGCCACATACACCTGAGTTGGTGGGTTCGAGTCCAGCCTGGGCCACCAAACAACAATGACGGCTGCAACCAAAAAATAGCCAGGCATTGTGGCGGGCGCCTGTAATCCCCACTACTTGGGAGGCGGAGGCAGGAGAATCGCTTGAGCCCAGGAGTTGGAGGTTGCTGTGAGCTGTGATGCTACGGCACTCTACCCAGGACAACAGCTTGAGGCTCTGTCTCAAAAAAAAGAAGAAGCAACTAGGCCATGAGGGTGGAGTTTTCATGGGTGGGATTGGTGCCCTTATGAAAGGCTTGAGGGGGTGAGTTTGGCTCTTTCTGGCCCTTCTACCATGTGACAACACAGCATTCAAGGTATCACCTTGGAAGCAGAAAGAGGTCCTCATGGGCTACCACAGCCTGCAGGAGTCTTGCCCTTGGGTCTCCCAGCCCCGGGGTAAATGCAGTGCACAGATGCATTTCTGAGGGGTACAGTGCTTTTATGGAAACTGCAGTTGCCTTCAGACCGGGTGTCAGGCCCAGGCAGGGATTCGCAGTGTTTTCCAGCACGTGGGCTGCCCACGCTGACATGGCCCACCCAACTCATGTTGGCATTTGGGTGTGAATAACTGAAACGCCCAGCACAGTGCAACAGTGGCCTCCTTGGGAGCTTGTGAGATGTGCAGAGTCCCAGGCCACTCGAATACCTCCTGAGTCAGAATCTGCCATTTTAACAAGATTCCCAGCTGCAGCTCGAGAGCACCTGGAGTGGGTCTGTTTGTGTGTGTGTGTACAGCACCATCAGAGTCCAGAGCCAGATCCAATTTAGAGGCTCAATAAAAAGTTCTAGATGGGTGTAGACGGGTGTAGGTGAACGTACAGTGTGTGTGTCTAAGACACAGCTGGAGCCAGAGCTGAGATGCGTTTGTTCCCTCCAATGTGGGAAGTCCAGGGCGTGGGTGACTTCTTCCAGATGAAGAAGCTGAAGCAGAGGAATTAACCGGATGCCCACTGGTCGGGGTGATTTGCTCCACTCCACGCCCATGCCCTGTGCTGGCCCCACTGTTGCTACTGTTGCAACAGCCAGACCTGCCTCTGCCGCTGTTTGTTACACATTTACTATGTTCTGTGCACCTTCTAGGAGCTTTACTCACCTCCGGAAATTTTCACCAATCCCTTTGAAATTGGCACATTATATCCACTTTATGGTAGGGAACACCGGGCGTGGAGACCTTGAGTAACTTGCCCTACATCACACAGCTTAACACAGGCAGACTCTGCTGCTGGGTAATTCTAGCTGGATGTCATTTCAACCAGCCTAAAAACACCATCAAAGGGGATGGAGAGAAGTCTCGTTTGAATTAAGCCTGTGCTGTGAATGGGTTTAAAAGAAACTAGGGTTATAAGCATTATAAATGAAAATGTACAAAATCAAAATACAGACCCAGGACCCGCTTTCTGCCGCCCTGGTGGTGCTCGGTGGCTGGAAGACCTGCTGCCAGCCAAGACAGGGAGCGTGACACGGCTGGTGCTCGGAGGAAGCCCCTTCCCGGAGCAGAGGGGCCTCGGGGGGCTGTGGGTAAGAGTGAGAGAGAGCGTTAACATGCGCCAGCAGCACCATTCACAATTGATCGGCACAAGACCATTTCTCAGCACAGCCTTACATCCTCTCACGTGTAAGAATGGGAACTAAAACAGTGGCCATGGTTTCAGTAAGAATCAGTGTTCACATCACCTAAAATTTAGAGTTTGCAGAGAATGAGACCATGCGATATGTAAACAGCAATGGCCACAAATCCCAATTTTTACAATATGACTATATGTAACTACGGCAATCTGTGGTTTTACAAGACACTTTCTTGCCCGCTACTTCCGGTTTTATTTTATTAAATTTAGATTTTTATTATAAATTGACAGTTTATGATTGTGTATATTTGGAAGGGTACAAAGTAGATGTTATGATTGATGAATACAATGTGGAAATCATTAAATCAGGCTAACTAGCATACCCATCCCTTCAAATATTTACCATTTTTTGTGGTCAGACCATTTGAAATTTAGAAATGAACAATATACTACTATTAACTGTACTCACCACCACACTGTGCCATAGGTCTCAAAAAAGGGTTCGTTCCCCTTGTCAACTGAGATTTTGTACCTTTGACCGTCATTTTTGTTCCTCGCTCCTGGCCTTTGCAGCCACCGTTCTGCTCTCTGCTCCTGGAAGTCCCACTGCGTTGGATTCCACAGACAAGCGAGGACTTTGCTGTTATTTGTCCTCCTGTGACTGGTTTCTTTCACTTTGTGTAATGTTCACTACGTGTTGTCTCAAAAGAGAAGATTTCCTTCTTTTTTAAGGCTGAATTTTATTCCCTGTGTATATGTGTCACATTTTCTTTATTTATTCATCTGTTGACAGATGCTCAGGCTGATTCCACATCTCAGCCTCTGTGGATAATGCTGCACGGACCTGGCAGGGCACCTGTCTCCTGGAGATCCCAATTTCAAGTCCTTTGGACATAGGCTAAGCAGTAGGATTGCTGGAACACATGGTAGTTTTATTTCTAGTTTTTTGAAGAACCTCCAAGCTGTTTTCCATAATGGCCCTAGTAATTTACATTCGCACCAACAGCATGGGAAGGTTTCCTTTTATTGATCACCAACACACTAGTCTTTTTGAGAATGACCCATTCCATCAGGTGTGACGTGATGGATGTGACGTGATCTCATTGTGATTTTAACTTCCATTTCCCTAATGATTATCACTGTTGAGCATTTTTTAAATATATCCTTTGGCCATTTGTGTCTCTTCTTTCGAGAAACACCTATCCAGGTCCCTTGCCTGTCTTTAAATTGGATTGTTTTCTTGCTATTGAGTTGAGTTCTTTATATATTTTGCATATGAATCCCTGTACCGATTTTTGGGTTGTCTCTTCACGCTTTTGTTTCCTTTGCTGTGCAGAAGATTTTAAGTTTGATGTAATCCTATTAGTCCATTTTTGCTTTTACTGCCTATGCTTTTGGGGTCAAATCTAGAAAATTATTGCCCAGATAGTCATGTAGTTGTCTCATGTTTTCTCCTAGACATATTACAATTTCTGGGTATACACCTTTTTTTTTTTTTTTTTTTTTTTTTTTGAAGTTTGTGGCCGGGGCT